>PVMI01020461.1:1163-15795 GCA_008528875.1 Aulacorthum solani
ATTTTAAGTGCAAATATCTTAATTTGCAATGCAAATAGCTACGTCAGAAAAGAAATCGTAAAAGAATACAAATAAGATAAAAAATAATAATTTATGCTCACAATCTCTGCTTTTATATTTACTACAAAAATAATCAATAATTAATAAATAAGTTATGGTGCCAGGGAAGCAAACGATATCAGACAGAAAAATACATTGAAAAATTAAACAAACATAATTGAATAAAAATCATTAATATTTATAAAGTAATAAACACAGTTCTACCAAACTTAACTAATCTAATTCTTGAAACTTGCGCTGGGAGCACATAGAAAAATAAACTGGTCAGAAAGTCGGTTTGATGTTTTATTATTTTTGTCAACGAAATCACAACTATAAAATATAAGACATGACATTGGAAAGTTATGGTAAGTGTATACAATCATGATAAAAATAGTTAAATTATGTCATAATGATAGAATAATATGTGATTGTCCCTCAATAGTAAATAAGCAACAAATAACAATAGGCTTCATTAATAAAAAGTATTCATTATTTAAAGACAAACACGTATTATCATATCGTACTTATAGGCATCATTTTGAGATTATCTGAGAAAAAGTTACTAAAATGCAATCCAACACTTACGGACTACGGCTAGGGTAAAGACTAAAGTGAATACAATTTAACATAACATAATTTAGCAAACTCATTACTCATACATTTATTGTTGTATTGTAAATTACGATATTCGTCCATCATAATTCAATGGTATTCAAATGTTAAAACACCGAAAAGTCACTATAGCTTATTTTAAATTATTCGGATTGAGTAGTATTTAATGGAAATTAAAAATAAATTGCTTGAGGTTTATTGAAAAAAAAAAACCAATACCGGCACATCGGGTATGCAAAATCACTGCAGTTCTGTAAACAAGTTTTTTCATAGTATTGTGAGTGTATTTTGCTTTATTTATGGATGAATGTATAAATTATAAATTTAGACATTTTTTCTTCCTGAATTATTTTGTAATAATAGTGTATTATAAAAATTCTGATTAATTATTACTACTTAATCGTATGCTAAATTATAGGTGAATAATATTAATTATTTAATTATGTGTATAGAGTAGTTTTGAGCAATGAACAATGCTATTGATTTTTATTTTTTTTTGTATAGTTTCTAAAACAAAGTATCCACTATATTAAAAATATGATATAACTCTATCTCACAATTTATCAGATGATCTGGTTAGGGTAAATCAATATTTAAAATGCGTTGTTAATATTTAATACTATTATTGACAGTTTTTATTGAATTAAAAAAGGTAACCTAAAAATCTAAGTACATATTATAATCGATGTCACTAGAGGTCTCATAACTCGCGATGCCATTGGTGTTTTATTTTATTTATGTATAGAAATAATAATAATTATACTGTAACAATTTATTTCTGTAATTGTATGAGGGATAATAAGGTTCCTCAGGAACCTTCTTGATTTTTGGTGCCCCTAATAATTGGTGGACAGTAGCTGATAAAAAAATATTGTATAACATGTGTTTATCCGTAAATCATTAGAAATTTATGATTCAGTAAGTGCTCTAACAAAATATGCATTTGGTAGTGGAAATCGTTTATATTGTAAGTATATAAATGCGTATATAATTATGTATTTTCTTCTATAAACGGCCAGGTTAGTATTTTACATTTTTTATAATATTCTATATAATTACGTCGCTATGGACAATTTTGTAATCAAATTCCTATTTTATAATTTGATATCTAGTTTTCACTTTGTACGTTACTGTAGACACATAACTTTAAAATGGAATTAATTTTGTTTTGAATTCATATATTTCGTTATCTATAATTTGTGATATATCAAATGCACGTGTGCTTAAAATATTTCACGGACAGAAGTTGACATTGCTACCAGTATTATAAACAATGCCCGTTGTTAGTTAATATTAAAATCCTTTTCAGTTTTGTGTTTAGCCAAAATACTTGTGCACCGACATATTGTGTAAAGTTTTGTGTACCTTTGTTAGATTACATTTTTGTTCATTTTTATTATTCGAGTGTAAATTAGTTTAATTTATGAACTTTCTAGAATATTTAGATGTTATTATGTGTTGTGTATGTTATAACTAACAGAATTTCTTTAACATCTAACGGTGACAAAACACGTATTCACCATTAGTGTACACAAAAATTAATTTATCGTCTATTTGACATTTGTTTGCATATTGACTTCCTGATGCTTGAAAAAACCATTTGTACATACCTATTATCATAAATACTAATACGGTCCTGATAAATACCATGGTTAATAGAATATTTAAAAAGGACACACACACTAACTGAATGTATGTAGTGTTTATTGTTATTATACCGAAAGGAAGTATATTTTCAATGAAAACTAAACAAATAATATTTTGATGCTTTTTGTGTTAACCATTTTTATTTAGTTCTAAGATATTTGCATAGATTGTGTATTTGGATATTTATTGATGTACGCATATTATATTATATGTATATGTTTATAATATGTTTGTATAGTAAAATATAATATACCAAATGTATAGCTGGCGTTGCCAGAAGATAACACCGAGATGTGCAAACCACCTGCGGTGGATAGTAATAATAGAGCATAACTTTTTTTTTCTAAGTTAAATTAATATTGCAAGAAGAAATAAACGAATTTTCGGTTATGATTTTAATAATATTGTTGATAGCGAATAAGTTACCCTAAAATAACTGGTTAAATCTATTATCCAAATCTTCATCGAATCGTCAAAATCGGTCGAGTGTGTTTTCGATGCTTTAAGCCACAGGACTTTGCCTTTTATATTATAATATTATAAGTGTTACCCGTTTTTTCTATTCGATATAATATGATTGCAACCCGACCGGGATCCCAGATAATATATGTACGAAATGTGTTGCCAATTGGTTGAAATCTGTGGATTTTCATATGCGTTATTTAGATATAGGTACCTAAGTAGGTATATAGCCCGACTATAATAGTATCAGTATTAGCCATCATCTATTATTATAATCTACGTGTCTATTTATAGTTTCCGTTTGGCATCAGTTGATTTATTTTCAATTGCTTTTTGTCAAAATCGATCGAGTATTTTTTCAGTATAATATAAACCTCTATATTTTAAGTATAATAAATAATTGCAGCTGATACTCAATTTTAAATTCATATAGAATAGTTTCATTAGCCTAAATGACAAAATAAAATGCAGTCATAAAACTATATCCAATCACAATAACTATTTTATTATATGTAACCTACAATGGCAGAAAATAAACAAAAACATTTTCGATTATCTTAGCCGAAACAAAATGCATGTCTGACTGTGTGAGCCACCTCATAACCGACCTGTATGAGTTGAAAAACAAAACTAAAGACCCTCGAAAAGTTTCAAGAAATCTATTGATATAATTTTTATTGGGAACGGTCTAGTAGCTTCTGAGTCTATATAGATAATGAATAAACAATAAAATATTAATTTCTATGTATTCAATTTATACGCTGCTTATATCAATAAATTGAATTTAAATTACCCGCATTATTTTTAATTCAATGAATCAAATTAAAAAATAAATCTTCCTTAATACATGTTCATCTAACGTTTTGTTATCGATTAAATTACTATTTTATTTTAATGAAAGTAGGTTGAATGAAAACCAAAATATCCCATCAAAATTATTTATAATTTTTATAATATTGTAATAAAAACGTGTTCCAAAATACTAAACAAATTTCACAATGTATATCACAATATCATCAATGATGTACTGTAAAATGAATATGAACTAATCTACAAAATATATAATCGAACCTGACTGACTGCTCAACGTAGAGCCTAAACTACGATAGCTGGAGACTTAAAATGTTGTATGCCTTTGTCCCACCGAGTAGTGGTGCACTAAGAATTTTCCAAAATTCCCATTTTAAAGATGTGCTTATACAAGGATTTTGAGATTCACGATGAAAAATAGAAATTTTTTAACTTATACAGAGTTACCAATGGTTACAGATTATAAAAATAAAAAAAATAATCCGTATTTTTATTTTTATAAATGGTTGCCACTGGTTACATAAAATAAAATTGTTATTATGATTGGATATCATTTTAGCCTGTATTTTATGTTTGGTCACTATGTTTTTTTACCCTCACGGTAATTGGTTAAATCATAACCGCTTATTTGCTTGCTTTTGCAGTTGGGTACCAGTAAGAAAAAATATTTACTTATCAGTAATAACTAATATGTTATCAGTATCCGCCGATTTAATATTATATCTTTTCTTTTTTTCTATTTTGAATACCATTAAACCGAATTGAACAAAGGTTAAACCACATACGAGTTACGAGTTGGCATTTTTTATTTATTTTATATTTATTGGCGAAAGAGGGTCTGCTTGTAATACCTCCATGAATTTAAATTTATTAATTTGATACTAAAAAATGTATACTCGTATTATATAAAATAACAGATCAATAAGTGTGGTTATGACAATAATATAGGTATAAGGGACATATTTTTTCATTGAACAACAATTTGAATAACTGTCATTGCAAGAAACTTAATTGGAATGAAACGATAATTTTGTATTTTAATAAGTCAAACGTATACATTAATAGTTTATAGTTGCATACACTCAGGGCTCAGCCTGAAGTACGTAAGTACTTTCCGCCTTCACAGTAAATTATTGCTAGCACTAGCTAGCAGGAAGGCTGCGTCCCCTCAATTTAAAATAACATGCTGTGAAATGTGTGGCAAAACCATTTGAGATATTTTTATTGTTGCGCTAAAATCCTATTTTGATTACATTATTAGAAAATGCTGATTCTTTAAACAATTTTTTTTTGCTCGTGCTTAATTTGATGTTAATCGCCCGAGACTAATTATTTATTCAAAGGTTGAAAAAATACTTAGGTAATTAATTCATTTTATTTTTAATTGAATCTCTGTTTCTTGAGAATTTTAAATTTAAACGTAAAACGTAAGGAACTTTTTATTTTACTTACGTTGTTATGTATAATGTAATCATATTTATTCTGTACTCAAAATATGAAATGTCAAATAAAAAAATAATATTATTACAAAATTTCTTATTCCCGTTAAATTAAAATATAAAAATTCTCAACTAATTTTTATTCTTTTATGTTTTACAGATATTAATATTATACGGGAAAAAACCGAGTCTGTGTAATTGAATTAGATGTATTTGTTTCAGCAAATAAAATAAGTCTTAGTCCTTGTTCTTTTAAATACAAATATAAGCACATAATAATGTATGACGAAATCATCATACTTTATGTTATATACTATAATGTGAAATATAATTGTCTAGAACCTAGACTCTAGCCTCGAGGTATATAATAATATAATATGTATTGTATATGTTGATTTAATGTCCAGGCAATGCAAATAAATTACTTGTTTCGCTTAAAACAACAATGTATCAATTCGTATTTTTATTGCCAAAGATTTTTTTATAAAATAGGTTAGCTGATTGCCTGAATAGTGATAAAAAGTTCGTATAATATAAACAATTAAAATGAGTTTTAATTTAATTTGTTTGTGCTGTTAAATTCTATGCATTTCAATTAATATATTATTCTATTGAAATATATAGTACCTATCTATGTATATAATTGCTACAATAGTTTGAGATACGACAATATGTATATTATTACAATATAGTACTTAACGCGTTCACACAGCAATAAATTGGGATTCGAAATACCAATACAACATATATTGTCATCACATGATATTATAATATGAATATAATTTAATTCAACTATTGCAACAAATATTAATCGGTTTTAGACGGTCTTCTAAAAATGTCATAGACTAATAAAACAAACATGGTTCGACGAATGTAAAGATTTATCACTTTTTTAATTATTCTTAATATTTCAGGAGCTCGTTATTTGGATATCTAATATTCTAACTATATCGGATATTGGATACTTGCATTGAGGTACATGACATTTTGTTGCTGTTTCTGAGTACTACTATTAGAAATATGCAAAAAGAAAATAATTTTTTATAAATTGTTATTCTTGTTACTGTATTAACCATTTGGACATTCGGTATTCTCTTGTAATTTTACTGTTGAACGCTATACAAAAAATTTAAGATTTAAATAATATTATTCACTGTGATTATTTTTAGCGGTTCTATGTTATGCCTATAAACAAATAAAAAAAAAGATTGAAGAGATCAATTATAAATTATAGTTTTAAATGTACCTACTTGTAATAATCGAAACATTTTTGAGGAAAGTAAAAGTAATAACGGCATTTTTTTAATAAATATTAATGTTTGACTAGAAATATTGATAGAACTATTATAGTATATGTACTTTTTTAACTTATTAGGTTTTAACGTAACTTTGGAATATAATATCCAGAAAAGAGAGAATTGAAGTTTGTTCCTTATAACCTTTATATTTTATTTTACTTTTAAAAGAACTTAATTTTCTTGGTTATTTGTAGAGAAACTTCTAACTTTTACTGGCTGTTTATCAGTCAATTTCGTAGATCTGTCAAAACTTTTCAAGGAAAAATTAGGTAAATGTTCCATTTAAATATCTGAAATTTTTTTTTTAGTAAATTTTTTTATAAAGTGCACATCAAAAGCGTATTTCTATGTATACAAATTTTTAGTTTATCTTGAAACGTGAAAAAACAACATCACAAAATTTGTGAGACGATTGAAACACATTCCACAAACATTGTCTACGTCCTTTAAACTAAAACGTTAAATAATTGTTTAAGCAATAGCGCGGGATGTCTATCGATAGCCATAAGCTATATTTATAGATTAAAAATAATTACAATAACTCAGATTTTTTTATCTATAATTTGAAATATTTTGAGCTTTGAAGAAGTTATAAATATTATTTGAATAGAAATACATTCGAATTGACATAACATAAAGTAAAAAACTACATAAGATACAACGATTTTAAACTGGGTTTGGACATCACTCTCATCATCTTCAATTCCTTGTTATAATATTTTACTTTGATATTTTTCATATTATTGCATAATATATATCGGTGTCACAAATAGGAGTTATTGTTATAATTTAAAGTGCTATATCAAAATACTTTAGACACTACTTTTTTTTACTTCTTTGGGCAATCCTCCATATTTGTCTTTTATCCAAATATCAAAATGGAATTGTTCCCATTTTCTTTATACCAAGTAGGTACTTCTTTAAAACTTATTTCTTCTTCTATTATTTACAATAGTAGTAAATTTAATTAATTTGTCATACAAATAAACAATAACAAAAGTTATAATTTTTAATGCTCATAAAATACACATCGCAATATATTATTTCCTGGTACACCTGTAGGCTGTGACACATGTCACACTTATAGTTTATTTATTGTAATACATTGCTGTTGGTATAAAAAAATTATAATTTCTTATACCTAAGTTTAGTCCAGGAGTTTCGTCAGTGGGTGAATACTTATATCATGACTTCCAGCTAAACTTCGTAATAATATAGTATAAGCCTTATTGCACAACAGTTGTATAGATTGTTTGATTCAAATATAAAAATTCAAAAAAAATTGGCGGGAGTTTATTTAGTATTATTTATTTAAATATATTTTGTCCCAAGGTGGAATTTTAATAAATTAGATATTTACTTCAAAGTTTAAAAAAAATACAAATATTACTTATTACTTATTACTCAGAACAAATATGAATTGTAATTACTTTCTACCGTTACTAGTTTTTACTATAACTTTTATCAATTATTATTAAATACTAATTATTCCAGATTTCTGGTATTTACTGAAAAAAATAAAACATTTCAACTGTATAAATGAGAAATATTTCACGTGCAATCTTCATTTTGAAATATTCAATGATATTTTTAAAAACGTGTAATGCTATTTCTAAAAGATTTCATGTCACTTTTTTCCACCAAAATTTAATGTTTTAATAAATAAAATTGAATGCAAATATTTAAACGCCTACTAATGTATCTATGTACATTAAACAATTTAAGGTAAATAAGATATATAGTATACTAGTGTGTATTAAACGGTGGTACCTACATATATCAATAAATTATTCTATGCATAAAAATGAATTACCTAATATGTATGTTCTATAGATAAATAATATGTATTTTATTTAATTTTTATATAAATTTAACTCATTATTGATGTAAAATTTACAATTTATTTACGGTGTTACTTTAATACTTCTGAAACCAATTAACATCAATGATTTTCATATTTTTATGTATACTTTAATAATTTATTTAATTTTAATAACGCCAAACGGCAATTTACAAAAAATATGTGAAAGTGCATAAATTAAAGTGACAGTACAATATCAAATTAAATGATTTTAACAGTTTTAAAACTAAAATGATTACAAGCAAACTTCAATAGCGAAGTACACTTATATACGAACCGATGATTGAAAAGCAAATATGTATAATATACCTACATACCTATATTGTAAATATATTTTAATTTCCAAAAACATAATATGAAGCTAGTTTATATATTTTTTAATAATTTTGATATATTTAATTGAATTGTAAGTAGGTATTGAATTCATAATTCAAGTGCTAAACAATATCAACAAATAATTCTTTATTTTAAGACGTAAATAATGATTCCGCTTATTATTTACAATAAATATTTTTTTCTTTTTTTATTCAACTTATCGTAGCATACCACCTTTAAATTACCATTACATTTGCATTCTAGAATACGATTTATTTTAAATGATTTATTTCGTACAAAAAAGGACTTATTCATAAATACGGTTATGACCATGGAATACAAGACATACATTTTAATTAATTTCCACCTATGAATGCATTATTATAGTCGTGTAGTTTAATTGATTGAATATGTATACTGTATAGCTTGACACTAGACAAATTGATGTTCACATAGTCATTATTATGTGAATTGTTCAAAATAAACTGATGTTCTTGTTAGACAAAGAAAATTCAGTCTGAAAATCGGTGTCCATATTACATTGTACACAAAACAGATAAGAAAGGGTCGTCTTCTGTTGATTTATCGATGCTTTCTTTAGGTGTTAGGATGCATGCATGGGATGCTACAAGCTCATAAATCACACGTTAGCGATCGGAAGGCTTGGTATACTGTTGATTTTATATGACGAATTGAAAACTAACGGAATTTTTAATTTTTCTTTTTTGCCGATCCTTTTTTGCTCATTTTCATAATGTTCCTTCGGTCATATTTATCCCTTTATTCGACTTCTTTTCATCTATTCAAATCGTATGTTATATGTAATATACAATATACATGAATATACTAAAGCATTTTTTAAGTGCTATTATACATAGTATTGTGTCAATACACCATAAAGTTGAATAAAGTAATGATACACTGATACGGTTATTAGAAATTTTGATCTACTTGCCTAAATATAACAGTTACATTTTTCAAAAAAAAAAATCAGTGAAAATAGCAGAATGGGGGATTTATCGTGATATTATGATCAATTTCAGATCTTCAAATTTACAAGACAACATTATATATTTTATTAAATAAGTACTTTAATATATTGTAATATTATTCCCTACACAACCGTTATTATTCACGAAATTAGTGAAATCCCTTTTAATAACTGTAAATATATTTTTGTACAGCTCATAGAATTCTAACATCTGTAAAGCATGATTAAAACTATGAACATTATGTTTTGTTTAATTAAATTATCCAATCAGTTAAATATTATTGTTAAGTGCATGAAAACTTTTATTACACATTTACAAAATTAATTATACTTGTATAGTAAAAAGAACTGTGTCAACAACTACAAGACCTAAGTTTCTTTTTTATGCATCTTGACATGGGTTTTTTAGATTGACACAAAGAAAAAAATCTCGACTTCCTGTTCAGTAGTTTTGCAGATAATTAATTTTGCACTCAATTTAACTTATTCGTCCATATTTAATGAACGGCCTTCCACGTTTTCTAATACAAATTTATGTCCCTTACACTATGCTTTAGTGCATACACATTACACACTCGTATATTATATTCTCTAAACCGTTAATTATGGTTGTTCTTGTTTCAAGTCTTAAGTTTGCTAAGTATGTAGGTAATTAACAGTTTTCTTCTTCTTGTTTAACCACAGATAAATGTCTTGACCAAACATTTATGTTGGTGAGTCATTAATAAAATATTAATAATTATTAACCTACAATATATATATATAATATCTTGTACCAAACCCATTAAACCCAATGGTTTGTTTGTAATTGTATTAAATACTATATTTAATATATACCTAATATTTATTTATTCATGAATCTTGAGACTGTAACATTTATTTTGTACGAACGGGGAGAAAAATAATTTTTAATTCACCATTATTTTATTTTTGAAGCATTTATTAAACTACAACTATTTGTATCGAGGAACATGAAATTTGCAAGTACTGATATTTAAATAATTGAAAAACAATAAATTATGATGTTTTTTAGTTTCAATTTAGTTTGAACTTATTATTTAGTATATTTTTGTATGGACAATTATTAAATAATGTCATACCTACCAACATAAATATAATACTGTAGGAAGGAAACGAAACTGTAATTTGTATTACTCAATGTGCACATAGTTACACATCTTAGAACATCGACATTCAAAATACATTCATGATCCAAATTGACTCACTTTTATAGTTATAATGATTTTAGCTTTTGATATAATATATATTATAAGCTTTAATTGCTCCTTGTTCCGAAGACATTAGTCACTTTATTTTGGATAATATTTGAATAAGAGGAAGTGGTAAGTGTGAACGATAATTTGATTTTAAAAAGTAGAGCTTGGTGAAAGATTCTATCAAAAGCTTAAGCTACATTTAGTACAGCATCTCATATGAACTTTTTTTCTGCAACAATTATTTCTATCGAACTATTTTCAAAAAGTTCCATGGCCGGTTATTGTATATAAATATATACATATATATTTTTTTTT
The DNA here is from genome assembly GCA_008528875.1 of Aulacorthum solani. Taxonomy (NCBI): domain Eukaryota; kingdom Metazoa; phylum Arthropoda; class Insecta; order Hemiptera; family Aphididae; genus Aulacorthum; species Aulacorthum solani. Next base: position 12,173 of record PVMI01020461.1, read on the forward strand.
TTTGAAGTTCTTGTGTTTTAACGGCTTTTGTTTTCAACTTTTTGTGGTTTTTGTCCATACATAATAATATGTTTCATTTTTTTCATGAACGTTTAAAGCGTGTAAAAATTGTGGAACAAAAGATGAATAAAATTATTTTGAAGTAAAATTAAAATTAACTTTGAATTTAGAAAAAAAGTTTTTGTGTACATTTAATCATTTCTTACTTATTTAGTAACATATATTAAATAAAATTTTTTTTTATTATTATTATTTATCAAAACACGACCAACTATTTGGATTAGTAAGTGATTTGTTTATTACAATATTTAAATTAACCTACATATTTTTTTTCCAGTAAACAGTTTATTTTTTTTGCTTTTAATAAATAAGTTTCCATAAAAAGGTTTATTTTTTATTATAACATCTACAATAGATAATATGTGTGTGTATTACTGATCAATCATTGTGCTAAGTATGATAAAAGTAAATTTATGGAAATAATATAGGTATCAATATTTATTTTTAATTGAAAATTGATTTCTTACTTAAAAATTAAAATATTGAGAAAATTCAATAAATGGGTCACTGGAGTCTGTTTTTCGATATTTAATAATTTTAAAATAGTACGTTAATTTACTCTAATATTGTATTTTTATTTTTAAATATATCGATTTATGCAAATTTGCTCAGTAAGCCAGACAGAAATACTGATTGGTATCTAGTCACTTGAGAAATTTCTGCCTCACACGTTTGGATTATTTTTATGATAATAAAAGATATATTTTTTTGTCTTTTATTTAAAATAAACCACCAAATTGGATACATGATGGCCGATAGCTTTTGAATATCTAAAAAATGTAATCCATAATAAATTATGATTTCATTCTATCTTTACCTTTCTTTTTATCTTTAACATTTCAAAAGGCACTCTAGTTGATACATGACGTATATATTATATATAATATATTTAATCTATAGATTTATTTACAGTCACTTTTTATACTTTTTTATACTTTTTTAACGATAACTCCAACGATAGACATAGTAAGGGGAGGAAAAAGATATACTTCTGAAATAATGTTTTTGAGGTTATTTGTACAAAAAAGTGTTTACACATTTAATGACTCAAACTTCTATAAGGTAGGTCAAACACAAAAATAGAAATACTCCCGTGGTACCATTTTTTGAATAAAAAAAAATTTCCGAGTAGTGTAATATGAAATATAAAAATCAGTAACGGAACCAATCTGCATAATAAATGTAATAAAATTAAAATAATAGTTAATATTATTATTGTTTGTTATTTAAATGTATACCAAGATGCGAAGTTCGTATGTTTGAAGCTTAAAGGCTCAAAAAACTAAAATATGAAGTACATGTTTTTCAAATACAAAACGTTCAAAGAATTAAAAAGAAATGAAACTGAAACATCGATACATGTGTGTGATACAAAAATTTCAATATTTAAGAGCGTGTGGTTGTGTTGATGCTATTAATACACATAATTTTACAATTAAAACAGTTTTATGTTCGAATTTTGACCAGTTCTATTTCCGAACTAGTTCAAATGATTTTTTTATTTCTAGATAATATGATTTGATTGTCAGTGATACATTAAATACTCATGGAGCATTCAAAAATATAATATTAATTAAAATATTATACCATGATAAACATAATCCTTGTTTTATAAAAAAAGTTCACTATTGATTTATTTTCAGAAAAAATTACAATTTATATATCCACTATAATTTTACATTTGACCTATTTTTTAAAAATCTGACATATCTAAAAGGAAACGCCGAGGGTTGACGCCGTGGAGCGAAGTAACAGAGTCAACCACTCGATGTACTATTGTCTTAAAAAATCGACTTAATTCTTGTGACTTTGTTAATCATTGAAATATTATTTAGTACATTTCAAAGTTGATTAAAAACTACCGATGTTGTGTAAATTATTATTTACGATAATTTTTTTTTATGTTAACCTAAAATAAATAATATTATATAATATGCTAATAAATTTAGCATGTATCTATTGCCGAGAATCAAATGTGTTACAGAACATTTGTTAAAATTGTTATTACTACTTTTTTAATATTTAAAAATTATAAAATGTATTCATTTGTATTAGAGTATACTGTTTAGCATTCAAACCTATAATAAACAATGTTTGTATTCTGAATAAATACAATGTGTATGTCCCTTAATTTTTATCAAGGATACAATTCAACACCAAAGCCGACTTGCATTCTAATTTCTGATAAGAAATGATAAAAATACCAAATGAATACATTTTGTTGTAAATTGAATTTGATATAATATTGATTTTTGAAACAATTTAAATACAATATATTATCATACAATAATTAGAAAGTAAATATTTCTGATATATTTTAAAAGTACAAAGTACAGTATTATAAAAAAAAAGAATAAGAAAAAAAATGTTAATTAATAAAATGCCTATTTGATAACAGTATGAATTTTTAGGTTTTCCAAAAAATAAAATAAAAACCTGACAAAATAACAAAGTGAATAAGGATACGATTTTGGATGCTTCTTTTTATCCATATTGATTAATTTTAAGTCGAAAGAAATATTGTATTTTATTTATCTATTTTTTTCAGAATTAACTCTATCATACATAATATACATGGTAAAGTTGTATTTCCGTTGTATAGTTTAGTTTCAGATTAAACACAGTAATTAACTACTTTTTATAAGATGAATATAACAAAGTTTTATTATATGTAAAATAAAACTATAGTAGTGCAAATTATTTAGGGTTAGGCTTTAGGCATTTGAAATTTTAGGAACTTTTTACGAAACAATCTTTTTAGATATCATCTCTCGATTAAAATAGTTGTAAAATTATAGTTATAACAGTTTTTAGATTTTAAAATATGATGGACGTTCGTGTAACTGTTTTGCCGTGAGGTCTGCTAAACGATGTCGTTTTCCTTTCTTAAATATCAAAGAAAAAATATCCTCTTAGGTAGATTTATCTAATTTTATTTTATTTCATGGCTTGCATAACTTAATATTATATTTTTAGTTATTTTTTACTTACTTTTTCTATTTTCTAAAGATTGAGAATTGCCATTATATCATTTGTTTTGGTTTAGAATAAATTGAATACGACTTATTAGTTTTTTTCCAAGTTATTTCTTAAAATATGGTTCAAATTATTCTTTTATAATATACTTGTATATTATTATGTTGACATTTTTGTAGGCTTCTACAGCAAGTTTTAAATTATTCATTTATTTCACTCGTTGATCATAACATTAACACTTACAGCAAAGTATAAAGAATTATGTAAAAAAACGGGCGATACCCGTTCGCGTACACTTGACCTTTTTTGCGACTCTTTTGCGTACAAATGTAGAACTCAATTGCGCACACAAATTTTTAGTACCTGCGATAAATGACCCAAAACGTAGAACTCGTTTGCGTACATAAAGTTTAGCAAAAGTTTACTAAAACCCAAAAGAACTAACAAAAATAATGTTTAAGATGGTTTCCTTAGTAGGTTAGGTTAGGGAAGTATTAATTACCTTGGTAATTGATTCATTCACTGTAACTCTTGATGTACATTTTTTATTGGTACATCTAAACAACAGATCACCTGATTTTAAAACA
>PVMI01020464.1:0-13757 GCA_008528875.1 Aulacorthum solani
CTTATTTCGAATATCGAATTTTACAGTAGCTTAGAGAGGGGGTACTGTACTGAGTTGTAACCCTCGACGAAATTTCAAGAAAATGTGATTTCAGTGTTCTACGATCGTATTTTGTAATGTGATAAAATCGTATTTTGTAATGTGATAAAATTGTAATTCGTACGAAGGTTGGTGCAAAAGTCTAAAATAATATAATATAGGTAGGTACCAAGGACACCAGCATAACAAACTTATAAGGGGAGCTTGGTTAAGTCTACCCTTGTATCAGATTATTTGCCTCCACCTCCCCTCCCGCAAATCCTTGCTACAAACTATAGGTAAGTATATATACCTTAAAATGCGTATATAGATACTTAGGTACTTATCTATAACAACTAAGATAGTATATTGTAATATATTATAAGAACGTAATTTTTTAAAATCCACGAATTCGGCTCGGTTTCAAACGTTAAATCCTGAAAACATACAATAATATGACCAGTGATCTTATGCGTTCGAGCTCATGCTGCAGCAGTATTTCCGGAAAAAAACCTGAACACCAAGAACCGGGGTACCAATAATGAAGTGATTAAATCGGAACACTCAATAATGTGTAATAAGCTGCAGTCTATGTTGTATACTTTACCGGTAAGGTCTGTACCTAGGTACTCGTACGGGGGTGGGGTGCAACCGCGGTAGGCGTGACGAAAACGGGTGGAAGCATATCCTGTTTGTTCATACGCATCGCAGCTTTGGATTTTTTTATTTTTTATTTGTGTTGTTATTATTACTATCGCCGTCGCCACCGTACGACCATAATATAATATTATTATCATCGGGGTACCTGCCTCCTCTTCCGCCGGTGACGCCTACGACGCGTTCGCCGTCGCGGTGTCGAGAAAATTAGATCGAAAATGTGTGTAATTATAACCTGTACCGTGTAGGCTGTCCCGGGCCGTTCGTCGTTTATCTCGATCGTCACCGAGCGTTATGGTGTTATTATTATTACACCCGAATGATGATCTCGGCGGTTATGATATCATGTAGAAGTGTGTGCCGTATAATAGGTATAATAATATCGTTACAGGAACGCTGTGCTATATTATACGCCTATATGCACACACACGGTGATATTTGTCTAGACGCCGTAGTTTTGCGCCGGAAGATCGACATTTTGCCACTGCGGTAAATATATATTATGGTACCTCTAAGCACGTGCATTCCGTCGCCTGCAGCATAATATTATGTTATTATGTGATATACGATGCAAAAAAATAGAATTACGTACTAACCGCAAAACGACGGAGGTGCGTTCGATTCGTTTTCGAATTGGATTTTTTTCCACCCCGAGTGTAAACATCAAATTATATTGATAATACATCGATTGTACATTTGTACCTATAGGTACTCGATTAGTACAATAATACACGACAGAAAATTAAAAAAACATCAAAACATTTGGTATCCGACGTATTTAGCAATTATTTATCATATTTTTTATGAGCAGTGATAATGGGTATCATACTATATATTTAGTGTGTTACTGTTTATAAAGTTATTATACCTACCTACATTATTACGTTATATTGGTGAAAAATATTCAAAATTGTATATTTTTTTAAACATAACAATACATTTTCTGATGTTTTGTAGATGTCATTACTTACTAGGTATTTCTTTATTTTTAAACTCGGTTTTTTTAAAATTGCTATTTATATTGATTACTTCTACTTTTTAGTGGTTAATATATTTTTATATTGAGAAATGTGTAATCACTGGCTGGTATAGAATTTTATTACGATGTATCGTCCATAGAAGAGTGTGGGTTTATGCATTTAAATATTTTTATGATGATTTTGTGTACTATGTACTATGTTTACAAGTTTAGATTACTAAAAAGAAAGTCAAAACTATTGGTGTAGAGTATCAATAAACACTATTTCTGCAGATTATAGTATGTAAAATGTTAATAGAATTTTCTATTTTATTTCAATGTTTATACACATCATGAATAATAAATAATTTATGTGTAGGTTTTATATGTACATATTTTTTTATTTTTGCAGATTTCAAAACGCAGACAGACAACGGCAAGGACTAAGTGTGCAATGGGTGGTAAGTCTTTTTTGTAAAATAATACTATAGCTACCGTCCAATAATGAGGAACTTTATACGAGAATATTAACCTTGAAAAAAATCTTAAGATATAGGTTAGTAATGATGTGTGGCCGGCTAGCGTTCGCATTAGACGAAAAAGTATTGGATTACAAATTACCCTTTATAATTTTTAATTTTTTTTTGTATCGTGGATTTTTCACCGTCTACATAAAACGATCGTTTTAGTTTATTATATTGTTTCTTACGTTCTAGACGCGTATAGACCTATCACACAAATAACAATTTATTATTAAGCAGCTTAAACGGCACGATTCACGTCCATTAGCGAAAAACGTCTTAATAGAGTTTTAAACGTAATATGATCCTAAGTCTTGATAATATGATTAATCGATTAATAGCGAAGGCTCGAACCATGATTTAAAATACGAACATGCTAACGTAATGATGATAATCCTGGTCATGTTTAAGTCTATATTTCAACGTCTGAAACTGTATTTAACTATAATACAATATCAATATCATTGTATGATGGTCAAATATTATGTCAGGTATTTTGCATTATGGCTGGCCCATCATAGATAAACTCAAGTTATCTATTTTTTTTTTATTAATATTTCTATATAATATAAAACATCTAATACGTCTTATTTTAGTATTGATTACATAAACATACCTATGATTAATTGGTTAAATATGAGAAAGTAATACAGAAACAAGGAAAAATTGAATGAAAATAATCATTTTTAGAAGTACAATATTAATCAGTAAGTCTGTATTAATAGTGATACCTACCTAAATTAAATCTTAGGCGCGAGTTTTTTTTTAAGTTTTAAAGATATTTTTATTACAAACATAATACATAATATTAATAATATCACAAAAAATGATACATATGACTGCAAGGAATTGCGTATACAATACGGCGTAGCCAAGTAGGTAATTTATAATAATAATTTATTTTTTAAATTTAAATGAAGATATTTTTGAATCCAAGCGCACTAAAGCTTTAACCAAATTTTAATTNNTATATATATATTTATTATATTATCATAATGTCTATGAATCACTAATAATAATAATGATAATACTAATAATAATAATATTATAATATAATCATAATAAATATTCGATCGACAGCGAAAGACATGCGACGGTATTATATTCACATATGTTTAGGGGGTAAAATTAAACGCTATATACATAATATTATTATGTTATAGGTGAATATAATAATATGTATTATTATTAACGTCGACATAATACAAACTATATAGTATATACATAATACTTACATTATATTATATTATATACATAATAATACCTGTTGCAGGTAATGCATACCTATAGTACGTCGCTCGAAACGTATTCGTTTATACATTTTTCTTTTTCTTCGTTTTTTTTCATCCCCGTGAATGGAGTAATAAAATAACATTTATACTGGAGGGTTGTGTGCTTCAGGCGGCGTGAGAATGCGCATATATACATTATATACACGTGTGGCTATAACTACCTATGCATATTATATATATATTTAATATTATATTATACGTATACCTCTTGGCTCTTCGCGGGCCAGCTACACGGTATAATCGCGAGTTATTATTGTGACGAGGGATCTTTGAGAGTAATATTTTAATATTCGTTTATAATAATACGTACCTATATATATGTTACATTATATACGCGTATTATATACCTCCATGCATATCATATATTGTTCTGTTGGCTCTTTAACGCGCGCGGAGTCCAATACAATAACAATGACATCGATGATTTATTTGAAGAAATACGGTTGATTTTGATCCCTTGTCGTCGTGACGGGTGTTACATCCGTCGTATAAAAATATTGTAAATTAAATTAAAAAAACAAAACCCCGTATTCAATTATTTTGTTGTTTCGGCTGGTGTAGATATGACGGTATTTTGAGAGTGTTTGTGGTCCATAACGTGTGTGCCGTGATATATTATAATATATATAATATATTAACACATTTTGCAATGGCTTTCAGAATTTTCCGACGAATTAATGCTATACAGTTGGTAATCACAAATGAAGCATATTATATTGTAACTATTTACTACAGTAAACGATGTTTCAATATTTTCATTATTGTTAACCTATCTCTATATAATTATATTTTTATAATGTAAAATAATCCTGAAATTTAATCATATACCTGTCCTATCAAATATATGTATTATACAATGCGATTTTGGCCCCCACACGAATTTCCTCAGTATTCATTTGTATATGAAGCTAAATAAAATAAACACAGGAACAAGTATAATATGTGTGTAATTTTATATCCAATGATTGCGTCCGTTAATTTAGAGGCACACGCTAAAAATGACGTTCTGCACGGTTCCTACCTATCTAAAAACACGAGTAAAAAAACAAACAGCGTGACTGTAGGTAAAAATAGTATATAGGTATATATAGGTACGACGTGACGACGTATGCACGCTTTGGCCAAACATATAATGTGCAATAAGCAGTCGATTATTATCTATCAACATTTGCGGTTTTATTTCGAGAATTGAATTTTTTTTACATAAAACTTAATAATCTAATATGGTATAATAGCGGAAACGTAAGCGGACCAATCGTATATATAGTAATAACCACATTGTTTTCGGTGTCTCTTTTATTTTTTTACCGTAGGTCACGTGAACGCAGAGACCTCACAGGGAGTAAAACGCATCCGTATCGATGCACCGACGTGTACCTGCATCAGTGCATACGATCGGATCGCCAAATCGTTTGTCGTTTGTCTTTCTACCGCGCACCTACCTACACTTTGGAAAATATACATTGTTCAGTTTCCATTCAGATAACTGTGTTACAATATTGGAACACGATACTAGAACGATCGAGGTTCTGGTGTTGGGTTAAAAAGTATGTGGCTTGGTTTATTGACCACGAATGAGTATAATCTATTTTTAACGGTAAACCTGCAGTGCGATTATAAATTTGACCATCATTTTTGAAAATAGAATACCTACACTTTGTATTATTTCTATTTTGAAATTTTAGTTATCTATAATTATAAAAAAACAATAATTATCAAATATCTTAATTCTAAGTCAGTGTATTCGTTAAAGGCAATTTTAACGGCAAAAATGAGTGGCAATTTATTATGGTTGATATACTCGTTGTGATATACTCAAAAGTGTTCCTTTCTCTCTCTCCACCAAACAAAAATATCAACGAATTCCAATTTTGACCAAAATTGTAATTTCCTTGGAACTAGTATGTATATATTATATTTCATTATATAGCAAAATTAGTTATGTACTATGAATTTAAAAAACATTATTAGAAATTGACAACAAATTGTACATTTTTATCTACTTAGATTATTAATATTATTTGATAAAGTTGTAAAGATACGCTTAAAAAACTAATTTTTTGAATTTAGTCATTACCTATTCGTGGATATTTTTACTTTTCAAGACTTATTGACAATCTTAATCAGTTAGGTGCTCAGCTTCTTTGAAAGTGAGGGGGAAGATATGAATTTTAAGCTGTTCTCGGACCACATCATAAGCGGCAAATCTATTTGCATTGCTTTGTTATATATTTTATACGAAAAAAATTATCCAAAGATTGAGTATTTTACCCTTAATTTCCCAGTGAGCTTTTCCCCGACTATTAATGGATCAATATGTGCTGGCAGCCAGCAAGGAGAACCAGTGAACAAATATACTCGTAGATCTTTGAAGTATCCCAAAATTGTAGTGATGGACATAGGATAATGACAAGTATAGGCCAAATGTAACATCCTAAAACCGAACATTTTATAATTGCTTAAAAATATATGTATTAATATATTATTAAGTGTAAGACATATCATTTGTTATTTGTATATTTGTTTAAATAAAAAGGTTCAAAATAAATTAGTATCTAGCAAATAGTGTTCATCACAATAATTACAATAAAATTCTATTATATTTTTTATATGTTACACCAACAATTTCAAATTATTTGCAAACAGTATTTTTTTTATTTTGGATGATAACAATATCACAATTTAAAACAAAATATTTTGTTTCTACAAAATCTATATATGTTATGGGATCTTGGTAAAAAAAAGGCTATCACGACGTATTCGCGGATTACAACCACTGCTGCTGTCAATGGCTACAATTATATTATATACTTTTCCACGATCTATTGATTCATTTCTTATTTTAAACACCTCAAATGCCCACTGCGTTATTACGTCTAACTTTTATACTTAATCCTGTTTTTTTTTTTAGTATAAGTGACATCAGTGGGAATTCTGACACGTCTCTAGTTCATACATATTGATATTATACGCATCCACATAAGTAGTGGGAGAAAATAATACAAACATCTGTCAACTAAGTTCGCATGCTCTGATCTATTAATCTTTTATTAAAGTATTATTGCCGCAATTGGTATTATTGGCTACTCTAACAATTTTCAAGTCCATGACCTCGATGTGTTTTGAACATCTGGAGTCAGCTTAATCAAAACAAATTCCGAATTTTTGTATACATTATTTTTATAATTATATAATTACGTCTTATAACCGACATTTCCTTAGATTTGCTTCATTACAATAATTATTTTCAACTATCAAAATTGTTTCGAAAATCGAATAAAATATATNNAATATACAATGTTATTGAATATACTATATTGTGTTTATAACATTTTTTATATTATCTATAGTGTCATCGTTACGTTTCTCCTGTTTCTTATAAACTTTTCAAAAGGTTAAACACGTAATTTTTTTTTTGTAGGTACCTATAATCTACATAGTATAATATTCTTTACATTTTAATTAAATATCAAATAAAATGCAATGTTATATTTATTAAACAGAAAATACAATTTTGGAAAGTGTAGAAAGTTCTGGGTACTGGGTAGGTACTTATTTTGTTTCCATTTGTAGGTATCCAGAACCAAAAGTATTTAAATGATGGTGTAGCCTAGTGATACTGTTAAAAACGTAATTATTTTGTTTTTTAGAGGTACATTTAGAAATTGTTATAAAATATGTATTATGACAAGGTATAAAATAAGTACCTACCTAGTACCTACTTATGTACATTTATTTGAGAATTGTTACATGACCTAGTATTTTGGGATTTAGCCACAACTCTCAGAAAAGGTTCAAGTGCATTTGAAATTCTGAACCAATCATTGAACCTGAGCACCATTAGATGAGCACGTCATACTCATTGCGTCTTTTAGAGCTACGACATTGCAGGAACTATTTGTCATATTTTGATAATATATATTTAATCATTCAAGCAATAATATCGTGTGATCAACAAATTTTTTTGTTAAATTTATGAGTAAAGATTACGCAGAACCGTATCAGAGCATTTCATAAGAATCAGATTTTATATAGCTACAAGACACCTGTTTTACCTCGTCGTGGAAGGACTTGCGCCGGAAACTTCACTACTACGCAACTTATTGTACAGATTGTTTTATGTTTCGTAATTTCGTATAGTACAATAGTACAATACAATGTATACTATTGATTTAATACAATGTTTTTTTTCTTATTCTGTACAAGTTAACTAAAACATATTAGGTATTAGTCGATGTTTCTATAAAATAGACTAGTAACACATTATTATTATTATACTTATTACTTATATCCATATCAATAATGTAAGCGATTATAATTCATAGATTGTAAGACGGGTATAATATTATATGAATTGCACCAAAAATTTCAGTTAAAAAAATGTATACACCTATTTAATTTAAAAAGATTATACACCAATATCTAAAATTATACCTAATATTAATTACTACCTACTTATTAAAATTGCAACTTTTTTTTTATCAAATAGCTTTTTGAAAAAATGAGAGGTGCTGTCATGAAATCGTGTTCTTATGATAAATTTACATATTCCATCATTTGGTTCTAAAAAATTGATTAAAAAAACTAATTTCAACTAACGGGTAATTTAGTATTTTCAGTGAAAAAAGGTAACTTAAATTATGAATAAATTACTCACAATAAAATGAAATTACGATCACCATTATTGACCACTAAATCATTACTATAAAATTACGTAAAAAGTAATTTCGTTACTCTAATTACTAAAAAGTTACTTCCCAACACTGAATATAGTAAATGTAATAAATTAAGTCAAAGCTTCGACCACTATTTAAGGCAGTATAAGGATATATTTAGTAAGTATCATTGATTACAAACAATAAATAAGTATATATTTTGAATTTTATTATTTAATTTTTGAAGCCCTTAGTGCTATTTGGACCTCAACAGTCAATATTAAAATGGTATCAACGCCATCTAACGATTATTGCTTAGTTGTACCATAGATATTATCTTTTACACCTTGGACCATGGTACAGTCTTAAACCATACTGTGACAATTCGCAAGATAAAGACAGTGATAAATGATAATGCCATTATCATTACGAAACTGATAATCAATGCCAGTTTAAGGTTACGTATTAAAATCAAAATATCAATTCAAATTTCAAAAGCAGGAAAGTTTTGGTTGGAATTATTGAAATTATTAGTAATAAAGGTAGTTTAAAAAAAGGCTAATTTACTATTGTACTGTTGTGCCAAAAAAGAACAGTATGCATTTTTTATTCTCTGATATTAATTTTGTACTATGTTTTTTACTTAAATTTTTATGTTCCTGTTGTATGTTATAGTTCTCAATTATTTGAACTACCTATTATGGGAGTAGCTGGATCTCATTTTACAAAGCGTATACGAAGGTTTAACGTAGTTGAACGGACAGAACGAGTAATAAACAAAGATAAACCTATAGCAGCGCCATTGCATAAAGCAGACGCTGAGCGGCTGAAACACCTTCTTGAAAGTAATTTTAATCTAATATTATGTGTATACATATTTGATATTGTTTTTGGGTTGATTTAAGATGATCCACAACTGAAAGAAGAGCTAGTGAATAAAAATTCAACTCTTGGAAAGAATTTACAAAGTGTTTACGTTACATCCAAAGGTGATGTAAGTACATACAAAGTGTATATTATTGTTCTTATTATATTTTCAATACCAATTACCTTATAGGTCAAATGTATAATATGATAATTTTATTTTATAGTTACCCAATGTATACCCCTCATCAAAAACCAAGTTACCACAAAATCGAGCACAAGAATTTAATACAGCATTCACGTTTCAAGAACCAGAATATGTTCCTCCAGGACGGTATACACTTACTCAAATTACTGAATGTATAGCTGATCATTATAAAGATAAACAAATATACACATCACAAGTTTTAGCTGATCGAGTTAAAATTGATAAGAAATTGATGGGTGTGTATATATTATTATGTGTTTAAAGTCCACGTAGGAAAATTAGACATAGTGAACAATGAGCATCCCTAAAAGATTAAGGAAAAGATTCATGTTAGTTAATTATATTTATTATATAGTAAATACCTATGGGTATTCAACAATAAATTATTACATTTTCTAACAAGGTTTTACAAACATATGATTGAACAAAGCATTCAAAGTCTACAAATCAATACATTTTACATACATTTAGAATTTGTAGTTTCCTTTCCATGTTAGAAAAAATAATTGAAGGGTTAGCTCTAGTATAAATTTCTAATACGTTCGAATGCAGATAAAATACTTCAAGACATTTTTCATGAGCATATGAAAGGGTTCGGTAGTGGATATTTTATTTGTTTTAGCCAAAACATGCCAATATTTTGTGCATCATACTGATGGACTTGGTAATGTAATAATACTTTTTAAAACTGATTTTAATTTGTTATTATGTCTACTTAAGATCAGTCTCAACTTTTCCTAATTACAACACCCCAACAACAATAAATTTAGTTTGAATATTTAGACATTTCAGCATTTTCAAACTTATCATTCAAAATTTAAATCAGAAATCTTTAAATGTGGTCTGTCTGATCTCACAAAGACTTAATAAATTAATATAATGAGTTCATATCAGTTTTCTGAAATATTGCATAATAGGTTAATTGTTAGGATGGACCAAAATTACATAAAAATGAGATATTTTTTCATTTTAAGATTTAAACAATAAACATATATTATAAGTTATAACTTCATTTAGATTTTAGAACATAAACACTAACACATACAACTAAAATTAAAATATTTTTAAATCATAGGTACGCATTCATCTTATTTTTAATATTGGAAATTTATCAGTAATTTATCACATAAATATTTCTCAAAAAAGTTATTTTAGGCTGTTTATTTCCTAAGAGTGATTTCATTTTTGTTATTTACAATATTGTTGATACAAATTCAAAGTTACAGATTTTCATTATGAATTCAGATTAAACAATCCATCCAATTTTAATTAAAACTACCTCTAATTAAATTTAAATAAATGTATTTTTTACTCTGTATAGAAAATATATTAAATAATTTATTATTTATATTATATTTATATCAACAAATTTACTTTCATGTTTAATTTTGATTTATTTGGATGAAATACTTTAAAAGTTCGTAATAAAACTAATTTTCAAGTTAAGTACACCCTTTTGTTTAAGTTTGTAATTATTATTTTCAGTGCCTATAATAATTACACATATTTTATATTTTAAATTTAATATATTATTATTTACTCTTAAACATAATTTTAAATTTTTATTATTCTTTTTATAAAGTTATCTGCTCAAAAGAATTGGAATACATATAACATATGGAGCATCAATAAGTATATCACTATTTTCAAATTTATCTATCTATAATGGCATAGGTATTGTACAATATAACAATAATTATTCCTTTAACTGTCGAGCTATAATAACTTTTGGTTGGAGCTAATAAAAATTTAAAAAACAATACTTATTAGATGAATTATTATTTAAAGCATAATACTTAACTTTCATTCATATTAATTACAATTAATATGACACGCATACTGTATATTATTATGTATGTATAATGTTCAATAATAACAGTATTCAACAAATGACATTTATGTAGCTGGTTATATCGACCCTTCCTTAAGTTAAATAGATGACCTTCTAAAATGTTATATAGGTTAGATATATAAAGTCGTATGATATATTATGACCCACTTATTTTTCTTACACAATTCTGTTATAATCAAATAATTATATTGATTATATAAAGTCAATTTAAAATATTTTGTATTTAAAGATTTATTTTAACCCTAAGTACACTTGGTATCAGATTTAGCATGTGTTTGTTATATAGTAAATCATTCAAAAAAACATTGAAACTGAATTGTGTCAAATTATTTTAGTGTATTTGATCAATATTCAATATGAAAATATTGGCACGATGGTGAAACTCTAAAAATGTCTCTTCAATTTATTGAAGGCTGGCTTAGATCAACTACAAAAACAAATTATTTTCTAACCTTTTCAGCTAATATAAAATAGTTTCATTGTTATCATAGAGTAATATAGAAATGAAACTCGATTAGCTGATCAGAACCTCTGAGAAACATAAAAATGTGTCCTCACCAACCTGACATTATACACTAATACATTTATTTAAGTACTCAAGTTGAGGAAATATTTACTGCTGCATTGTTCAAGGCCACAATCATCTGATTCAACCAAACCATAGTATCTTATGACTGATTGTTATTAAGAAGACTTCATACCCACTTTTGTTGTCTCTGTCTAACACAAGTGTAACATAGAAAATCTATGAACCAGATTTTTCCTACATTTAATTCATAGTTAATATTATAGAAAATCTATTCTATTATTGAATTTATAGAGAAGAATATAAATTATGCTCCAGCATAGTTTTTTTTTTCATATTTTTATTTTAAACAAGTTTTTTATGAATTAAAAAAAAATAATCGGTTAAGTACTTATTAGTTATTATTCATTAAAAAATAAAAATGTGAACACAAATTCTCAAACATATTTTGTATTCTAATCTACAAATTTGATAACTGGTAAATTAATTATAATATTAGTTTTATATACATTGTAGTAATAATTGAAAAAATTGATTTGCTATGTACTTTAGTAAAAGACAGAGACCACATTTGAGACTAAGAATTTATTGTAACAATTATTTTAAAATAGATTTTCTAATGAATAATATTATTTTTAAGACTTTATACACCTGACACTTAATATTTATCTTGATATATTCAATTTAATGTAGGATAAAATCACTGCATTACAAGTAAAATGATATGCACAGTTTTATAAAAACCATACTTTTTGATATTCAAAATCATTTTAAGTTTAGCTGTAGATTTTTTCTTTTTTCTATAATTATCGAAAAATTCCTTTATTATTGTACCAGCCAGATTACATTTTAAAATCTTTAAATGTTGCTACATGTAAATTTATGTGCCTCATAATCTCACTAAACGATAAAATAGGCATTGTAAACTTGATAGATAAGCTCTACTTCACTTGATTAATTTCATCTTAATACTTATGGTATATTTTATATTACATACAGTACTACAGTATGACAATATTCATAATTTACTTTTTGTTTTATTTTTCTTACAGATAATATACTAAAATACTACAGGGTATTTGATATGTATATACCAGAAAAGTTGGTAGAAAAGAAGACTTCAAGTAAATTCTTCATTAGTAATGCCATTGACAAGATTAGACAAAACTTGGAAATAGATAAATATAAGGATGAACGAAAACAGATTGGTAAAGATTAAAATGCACCAAAGAATAATGTTAGTCAGGTGCTCATTATCGTATAACATAATTTCTTTATTGTAAAAATTGTTAAATCGTGTTACAGTTTGATGATAAAAGTACTTTATTGTTTTATGCTGTTTCTTACGTTATGTAATGATTTTATTTTTAATAAAATAAATAGTTCTATGAATTCTAGAAGAAAGTTATTTTGAATGACATTATATACTACAAAATTCAACATTTTTATGTACGTGTGGAGATATTAATATTAATTTTGACATTGACTAATCTATTTAATGACTAATTACAAATAGATTATCATCATCTATGTACAATATGTTATTAAATTTAAAGTTTCGAAAACCGGAGGAGTTGATAAAAAAATTTTTGGGGCCACTGTGCCACTCTAATCCTCTCATTTGAACTTTAATTACTTACATCAAAACTAATTAACTAGGTACTGGTTCAAAATAAAATGTTTAATGACCGAAATTTTCAGAAAAATATTCTAATTTGAATTATGAAATTTGAAATGTATGTTATAATTTATCAAAATATAAAACTTAGCATTTAATATCATAGAACATAATATATTATTGATTGTAATATTCTACTAATACATATAGTACCTTAGTAAGCTAGCTATTGTGGAGAACTTCCAGTGAACCAATAATAGGTGCAAGACCATTTTTTTACTAAAAGACTATAATATTTTAAATGTTAAAATAATTAATCGACTATTTTAGACTGGCCTGAGATGGTACAATTTTTTTTTTCTATGTAAATATCTATATTTTTTTAAAATTGACAAGCAAATAATTTGTTTTTAATGTTAATATATTGAAATCGAAATTTGAACATCCCATTTATGTGTATTAATTTCTGAAAAATTTGAATTTTCTAATTTTAAAAATAATTTTTTTATGACCGCATTCATTGTAGACATTTGTAGTTCAAATTTCAACAAAATTAGATGTTTAAATGAAGAATAATAATTAACGATG
>PVMI01020508.1:0-16966 GCA_008528875.1 Aulacorthum solani
ATTGAAGAAGGCGAGATATTCGTCATCATGGGGTTATCCGGTTCAGGAAAATCGACCATGGTTCGCCTTCTCAATCGTCTGATAGAGCCGACGCGCGGCCAGGTGATTATTGACGGTGTCGATATTGCCAAAATATCAGCCAGCGAACTGCGTGACGTGCGCAGAAATAAAATCAGCATGGTATTCCAGTCATTTGCTTTGATGCCGCACATGAATGTATTAAATAATACGGCATTTGGTATGGAATTAGCGGGAGTCGCACTGGCTGAACGCCAGGAAAAAGCACTGGAAGCGTTACGTCAGGTCGGGCTGGAGAATTATGCGCACGCTTACCCGGATGAACTTTCCGGAGGGATGCGGCAGCGCGTCGGATTAGCCCGCGCACTGGCCATCAATCCCGACATCTTATTAATGGATGAGGCCTTCTCCGCTCTGGATCCGTTGATTCGTACTGAAATGCAGGATGAGCTGGTTAATTTACAAGCCAGGCATCAGCGCACCATCGTCTTTATTTCCCACGATCTTGATGAAGCGATGCGTATTGGCGACCGTATTGCCATTATGCAGGGCGGCGAAGTGATACAGGTTGGTACGCCGGATGAGATCCTGAATAACCCGGCCAATGACTATGTCCGCACCTTTTTCCGTGGCGTCGATATCAGTCACGTATTCAGCGCCAAAGATATCGCCCGTCGTAGCGCGGGAGCGTTGATCCGCAAAGCGCCAGGTTTTGGCCCGCGCTCCGCCATTAAGCTGCTGCAGGATGAAGACCGTGACTACGGCTACGTGCTGGAGAAACAGAAGTTTCTTGGCGTGGTCTCCACCGACTCGCTGAAAGCCGCGCTGGCAGCAGGCCTGGGACTCGATAGCGCCCTCCTCGACTCGCCAGCCGCGGTGCCCGCCGATACCTCACTGAGCGATCTGCTCTCGCACGTCGCTCAGGCGCCCTGTGCGGTGCCAGTGGTCGGCGAGGAGAATCAGTATGTCGGTATCATTTCCAAAAGCACGCTATTGCGCGCGTTAGATCGTGAAGGAGCCCAGCCATGAGTCAGGAAACCACCAATCCGTGGGATAGCGGCACCGCCGCCAGCAGTCAGGCTGCGCCCACCAGCAGCGGCGGTGCCGATGCCTGGGGCACGCCCGATGGCAGCGCGACACCCGATGCAGCCAGCAGCAGTGACTGGCTCAACAGCGCCCCTGCGCCCGCGCCGGAACATTTCAATATCATGGATCCGTTCCACAAGACCTGGATCCCGCTTGATCACTGGGTGACTACCGGCATCGACTGGGTGGTCAACCATTTCCGCCCGTTGTTTCAGGGTATCCGGGTACCGGTTGACTATATTCTCAGCGCCTTTCAGCAGCTGTTACTGGGAATGCCCGCGCCGGTAGCGATTCTGGTGTTTGCGCTAATCGCCTGGCAGATCGCGACGCCCGCCATGGGCATCGCCACGCTGGTATCGCTGATCGTGATTGGCGCAATTGGCGCCTGGTCGCAGGCGATGGTCACGCTGGCGCTGGTGCTTACCGCGCTGATGTTCTGCATTCTCATCGGCCTGCCGCTGGGGATCTGGCTGGCCCGCAGTGAACGGGCTGCGCGTATCGTACGCCCCTTGCTGGATGCGATGCAGACAACACCCGCCTTTGTCTATCTGGTGCCGATTGTGATGCTGTTTGGTATCGGCAACGTGCCAGGCGTGGTGGTCACGATTATCTTCGCCCTGCCACCGATTGTGCGTCTGACTATTCTCGGCATTAAGCAGGTGCCCGCCGATCTGATCGAAGCGAGCGAATCCTTTGGTGCCAGTCCGCGTCAGCTGCTATTCAAAGTGCAGTTGCCGCTGGCGATGCCCACCATTATGGCGGGCGTCAATCAGACCCTGATGCTGGCGCTGTCGATGGTGGTGATCGCCTCGATGATCGCCGTGGGCGGACTCGGTCAGATGGTTCTGCGCGGTATTGGCCGTCTCGATATGGGGCTGGCTACGGTGGGTGGTGTGGGGATTGTGATCCTTGCCATTATCCTTGACCGCCTGACCCAATCGTTTGGTCGCGATAGCCGCAGCCGCGGTAATCGTCACTGGTATCACACCGGCCCGCTGGGCCTGATCTTCTCTCCTTCGCGTAAAAAATAATCTGTCGGGCGGTGCCTGCGCGCCGCCCATCCTGACGCGACATCTGAAATAAGGAATGACTATGCGCAACAGAGCCTCTCTGCTCGCCGCCGTGGTAACCACGCTGGCCGTTTCACACGTCTCCGCTGCCGATCTGCCGGGCAAAGGTATTACGGTACAACCCATACAGAGCACTATTGCTGAAGAGACTTTTCAGACCCTGATTGTCAGCCGCGCGCTGGAAAAACTCGGCTATCAGGTCAGCAAGCCGAGTGAAGTGGATTACAACGTTGGCTACACCTCTATCGCCGCTGGCGACGCCACCTTTACCGCGGTGAACTGGCAGCCGCTGCATGACGACATGTACAAAGCCGCCGGTGGCGATCAGAAGCTCTATCGTCAGGGAACCTACGTTACCGGTGCCGCCCAGGGTTATCTGATTGATAAGAAGACCGCCGAGAAATATCACATCACCAATATCGAACAGCTGAAAGATCCTAAGATCGCCAGCCTGTTTGACGCCAACGGCGATGGCAAAGCGGATATGACCGGCTGTACGCCAGGCTGGGGCTGTGAAGCGGTGATTAATCATCAGAACAGCGCCTTCGGTCTCAGTGATACCGTAACCGCCAATATGGGTAACTATTCGGCGATGGTGGCGGATACGCTGGCGCGCTACAAACAGGGTAAACCGATCCTTTATTACACCTGGACGCCCTACTGGCTGAGCGATGTGCTGAAGCCGGGCCGCGATGTGGTCTGGCTGCAGGTGCCGTTCTCTTCGCTGCCTGGCGAACAGAAGGATGTGGATACTAAGCTGCCAAACGGCGCGAACTACGGTTTCCCGGTTAACACCATGCACATCGTCGCCAACAAAGCCTGGGCGGCGAAAAACCCGGCGGCTGCCCGTCTGTTTGCGGTCATGAAGCTGCCCATTACCGATATCAATGCTGAAAACTCAGCAATGCATGCCGGACAAAACTCAGAAGAGGCGATTAACCGTCATGTGGATGGCTGGATTAAGGCGCATCAGGCTGAGTTCGATAAATGGATCAGCGAGGCGCAGGCCGCCGCGCAATAACATGAAAACATTTCTGCCCCAGGGCGGTTGATAAAAGAGCTGGCTCAGTGGGCATACGCTTTTAGTCGGGCAGTTATCTGAGGGCAGAAATTTTTCTGCCCTTTTTTTATGCCTGCTTTCCCGACTGGTATGGCCTGTTAATAAACATGCGTGTGAAATAGTTTTTTGAGTTACTATTAACCTCAAATGATTATTAGCGACCGATGCTGTTTATGAATGCGACTCGCCAGGGTCTGACGCCTGCTTTAGTAATGCTGATGTCAGTAGCAACCGGCCTCTGCGTAGCCAGTAATTACTACGTTCAGCCACTACTGAATACCATCGCCCAACAGTTTGATCTCTCTGTCAGCCTCGCCGGATTTATTGTCACCACGGCGCAGCTGGGCTACGCCTGCGGTTTGCTGCTGCTGGTGCCGCTTGGCGATCGGTTTGAACGACGCAGCCTGATTGTCACGATGATCCTGCTGGCTGCTGCGGGCATGGTGATTATCGCCCTTTCGCACTCCTTTCTCTTTTTACTGCTGGGCACGGTGATGACCGGCCTGTTCTCGGTCGCCGCACAAATCCTGGTGCCGCTGGCCGCCACGCTGGCAGAGCCGGAGCGGCGCGGCAAAATAGTGGGGACGGTAATGAGCGGTTTGCTGCTGGGGATTCTGCTGGCGCGCACCGTGGCAGGCGGCCTGGCGCAGCTTGGCGGCTGGCGTACCGTCTACTGGACTGCCAGCCTGCTGATGGTGGTGATGGCCCTGGCGCTGTGGCGATCGCTGCCGCGCGTAAAACAGTCCGTGCCCATGAGCTATCCGCAACTGCTGGCCTCCATCTTTCACCTGTATGCCGGTAATCGGGTGCTCCGCACCCGCGCCTGGACCGGCTGCCTCTCCTTTGCCAATTTCAGCCTGCTGTGGACCTCAATGGCCTTTCTGCTCGCCGGGGCGCCTTATCACTTCTCAGAGGGCGAGATTGGCTTGCTGGGGCTGGTCGGTGCCGCGGGTGCGCTGGCCGCACGTCAGGCGGGCGCGCTGGCTGACAAGGGTAAAGCGAAGCTGACCACCCGACTGGGCCTGCTGCTTATGCTGCTGTCGTGGGCTGCCATTGCGTGGGGCGCGGAGCAGCTTGCGCCGCTGATCGTCGGCATCCTGCTGCTGGATCTGGCGGTACAGGCCGTCCATATCACCAATCAAAGCGTGATCTACGCGCAGATGCCGGAGGCGCGGAACCGTCTTAATGCCGGTTACATGACCAGCTACTTTATGGGTGGCGCGGCCGGCTCACTGCTCTCCGCGACCGCTTACCATCTTTGGGGCTGGTATGGCGTCTGTGGCGCTGGCGCGCTGCTGACTGTGGTTAATCTGCTGATTTGGGCAGCCGGATCGCGCTTTGAGCCGGAAAAAATCAACTGAAGCTTGGCCGGACAGCGCATTGCGTCTGGTCACAAATGGTTAGGTTTGTTATGGTTAGTAGCAAACCTATTCACTTCAGTTATTTTTCCCCGCGATATTATTAAATTTGCCCCCTTTTTGATCACGTTCCGGCACAGCGGCTGCCGCCGGACGTACGGGTTTTTGACCCAGGGCCAGGGAATGGCCTGGAATACCTTTGATGGTGAATAGTGATTCTGTCAGCGATCACCTGCCAAAAAGTGACTACGCTTATCCTGTCACCATAGTTATTATACAAGTTGCAATTAGTGAGGTTTTTTTTAATGGAAAGTTCGTTTACTCCCATTGAGCAGATGCTAAACATCCGTGCCAATCGCCATAAGGATTTTCCGTTACAGGAAATTATTCTGACGCGTCTCTGTATGCATATGCAGGGTAAACTGCTGGACAACCGCAATAAGATGCTGAAAGCACAGGGTATTAATGAAACCCTGTTCATGGCGTTGATTACGCTGGATGCACAGGAAAACCATAGTATTCAGCCCTCTGAGCTCAGCTCTGCCCTTGGCTCTTCACGCACCAATGCCACGCGCATTGCTGATGAGCTGGAAAAGCGCGGCTGGATTGAGCGTCGTGAAAGCGATCACGACCGTCGCTGCCTGCACCTGCATCTGACCGATAAAGGGATGGAGTTCCTGCGTCAGCTGCTGCCACCTCAGCATCAGAGCCTGCAGTACCTCTGGTCATCGCTCTCCGTCGATGAGAAGTCGCAGCTGGAAGGCATCACCCGTAAGCTACTTAATCGTCTTGATAAAATGGATGAAGATCAGCTGATCGCCTCGCTTTCCCGCTAATAGCAATAAGTGCGACACAATCACCTGTCGGAATCGTTATTTTAATTTCCTTTTTTATCTGGCCAGCGCTTAGTCGCTGGCTTTTTCGACTCGGGCGCTGGCGAAAAGGAATTTCTGCCGCCCGACTAAATGGAAAACGTGGAGAAAGACATGAGTGCAACGGCAGAAGCACAAAGCCCGCAACCGTCAGCCAACAAAAAGAAGAAGCGCAAAAGTGTGCTCATCGTGCTGGCGTTGATCTTTGTGCTGATTGGTATTGCCTGGGGAGTTTACTGGTTCCTGGTCCTGCGCCATTTTCAGGAAACGGATGACGCCTACGTTGCGGGTAACCAGGTGCAGGTGATGGCACAGGTCTCCGGTAGCGTGAATAAAGTCTGGTTTGAAGATACCGATTTCGTCAAAAAAGGCGATGTGCTGGTTTCACTGGATAAGACGGATGCGGAGCAGGCGTTTGAAAAAGCGCAGACGGCACTCGCCACCAGCGTGCGTCAGACGCATCAGCTGATGATTAATGGCAAACAGTATCAGGCCAGCATTACATTGCAACAGACCGCTCTGGCGCAGGCACAGGCTGACCTGAAACGCCGTGAGCCGTTAGGCGCGGCTAATCTGATTGGCCGTGAAGAGTTGCAGCACGCCCGCGATGCCGTCGCGACGGCCAAAGCACAACTGGACGTGGCGATTCAGCAATACAATGCGAATCAGGCGATGATCCTCAACACCTCACTGGAAAATCAGCCTGCCGTGCAACAGAGCGCGGCTGAGCTGCGTGACGCCTGGCTGGCGCTGCAGCGCACCGAAATCCGTAGCCCGATGGATGGTTTTGTCTCCCGTCGCAGCGTCCAGGTCGGTTCGCAAATCTCCACCAGCACCCCGCTGCTCGCCGTCGTGCCTGCAACGAATCTGTGGGTCGATGCCAACTTTAAAGAGACCCAGCTGGCTGGCGTTCGTATTGGTCAGCCTGTCACCGTAGTTGCCGACATCTACGGTGACGAAGTGGTTTATCAGGGCAAAGTTGCAGGACTGGATATGGGCACCGGCAGCGCCTTCTCACTGTTGCCGGCACAGAATGCCACCGGTAACTGGATCAAAGTGGTTCAGCGCCTGCCGGTTCGTATCGAACTGAATCAGGAAGATATCGCCAGACATCCTCTGCGCATTGGTCTCTCAACACTGGTTAAAATCGATACCACCAGCAAAGAGGGCAGCGCGCTGGCCACCAGCGCCCGTCAGCAAGCCGCTTACAGCAGCAACGCACTGGCGATTGACCTTGCGCCGGTCAATCAGCTGATCACCGATATCGTCCGCGCCAACGCCGGATGATGACGCGGAGGCTGTAATGGCACAAAAACCGCTTGAAGGAATGCCGCTGGTCCTGATGACCATTGCGCTGTCGCTGGCGACGTTCATGCAGGTTCTGGACTCGACCATCGCCAACGTGGCTATCCCCACGATTGCCGGTAATCTGGGAGCGTCGAACTCCCAGGGAACCTGGGTGATCACCTCGTTTGGTGTGGCCAATGCGATCTCGATCCCGCTGACCGGCTGGCTGGCAAAACGCATCGGTGAAGTGAAGCTCTTTACCTGGTCGACCATTCTGTTTGCTATCGCCTCCTGGGCGTGCGGCATGTCAGACAGCCTGGAGATGCTGATCTTCTTCCGCGTCATTCAGGGGATCGTCGCGGGTCCCTTGATCCCGCTGTCGCAAAGTCTGCTGCTCAACAACTATCCGCCCGCCAAGCGCAGTGTTGCGCTGTCGCTGTGGGCGATGACGGTGATCGTCGCCCCAATCTGTGGCCCGATACTGGGCGGCTGGATCAGCGATAACTATCACTGGGGCTGGATCTTTTTTATCAACGTGCCCATTGGTGTAGCGGTGGTGATACTGACGCTGCAAACCCTGCGCGGCCGGGAAACCAAAACCGAAATCCGGCGGATCGATATGGTCGGGCTGGTGCTGCTGGTGGTGGGGATCGGCTGTTTGCAGGTGATGCTGGATCGCGGAAAGGAGCTCGACTGGTTTAACTCGACCGAGATTATCGTGCTCGGGGTAGTGGCCGTGATTGCGCTGTCAGTCCTGCTGGTGTGGGAGCTGACTGACGATCACCCGATCATAGATCTGTCGCTGTTTAAGTCGCGCAACTTCACCATTGGCTGCCTGTCGATCAGTCTGGCTTATATGCTCTACTTCGGCTCGATTGTTCTGTTGCCGCAGCTGCTGCAGGAGGTCTACGGCTACACCGCAACCTGGGCCGGTCTGGCGTCTGCGCCAGTGGGCATTTTGCCGGTGATCCTGTCGCCGATCATCGGACGCTTTGCCCATAAGCTCGACATGCGACGGCTGGTCACGTTCAGCTTCATTATGTATGCCGTCTGCTTCTACTGGCGCGCGTATACGTTTGAACCGGGAATGGACTTTGGTGCCTCAGCCTGGCCGCAGTTTATTCAGGGCTTTGCCGTGGCCTGCTTCTTTATGCCGCTGACCACCATTACGCTGTCGGGACTGCCGCCGGAGCGCATGGCCGCAGCCTCCAGCCTGTCGAACTTTATGCGTACCTTTGCAGGCTCGGTGGGAACGTCGATTACCACCACCATGTGGAGTAACCGCGAGTCGATGCATCATAGCTACCTGACGGAGTCGATTACCCCTTACAACGTCAATTCGCAGCAGATGTATAGCCAGCTGGAGAGCATGGGGATGACGCAGCAGCAGGCGTCGGCCTGGATCGCGCAGCAGATTACCAATCAGGGACTGATTATTTCAGCGAATGAAATTTTCTGGGCGTCGGCGGGGGTCTTTTTGATTCTGCTGGTGCTGATCTGGTTTGCCCGCCCGCCGTTTAGCGCAGGCGGCGGTGGCGGTGGCGCGCACTAACGTTACACAGCAAAACGGGCCTTTCGGCCCGTTTTTTTATGCGTTCTGACGCCACCATTCGGCGAGCAGTACGCCGGTTGCGACCGAGACGTTAAGGCTTTCTACGTTGCCGGTGCCGCCAATCGACAGGCTCATGTCACCCTGTTTGAACGCGGTATCAGAAAGACCTTCACGCTCCTGCCCTAACACCAGCACCATTTTCTCCGGCAGCTGAGCCTGCGCCAGCGGCGTGCCCTGATGGCTGGAGGTGGTGACGATGGTGTAACCCGCTTTACGGAACGCTTCCAGACCTTCACTGAAAGTTGCGCCGCTGATGGCCTGCACATGCTCAGCACCGCCTTCTGCGGTACGTACCGCTGCGCCGGACTCCAGCAGTGAGGCGTCGTTCACCAGCAAACCTTTTACGCCAAAGTGCGCGCAGCTGCGCATAATCGCGCCGAGGTTATGCGGGTTGCTGACATCTTCCAGTGCCAGCACGCAATCTTTGGTATTCGCCTGGCTCAGCCATTCAGAAACCGCCATACCCATGCGCTTTTTGATCAGGAAGCAGACGCCACCATGATGCTCAGTGCCTGACGCTTTGGTAATCTCTGCATCTTCCACGACGTGATAGGCTTTGCGGTTAGCCGCCAGCCAGCGCAGCGCTTCGCGGAAACGCGGTGTCACTTCCTGCACGAACCAGGCGCGGACAATCGCTTCAGGACGGCTCTGGAACAGCGCCTGACAGGCGTTCTCACCATAGACGCGCGTCTCTTCGTTACGCTGACGACGGATCTGCTCGGGATCGACGAAGCTCTTGCCGCTGATGCCGCCGTGATCCGGCTTATCGCTTTCGGTTGCCGGACGATCTGCTGATGGCGCGCGTGACACGGTGCGCCATGGGGAATCGCTGCTGCCATAGGCGCCGCGATTATCATCGCCACGATCGTTGCGGCGGCCTGCGCCATCGTCTGAACGGCGTGGAGCGCCACGTCCGCCTTCATCACGACGCGGTGAACTGCTGCGACCGGTGTCGTCGCTGCGACGGCCAGCGGAGCGACCACCTTCCTGACTGCGTTCAGTACGGGGGCCAGACGAACGACGATTATCATCCGAACGGGCAGCAGCGTGACCACCTTTGCCTGTACGAGGATTAGGCGCGCGCGCGCTTTTATCGTCCTCGCCACGCACGTACATCACCTTAACCTTACCGCTCTTGCCTTTAAATTCGTCGTTCATGTCTTCCTCCTGCATTGAGAGCGCGCAGATTACCTGATGTGCTGGCGCTTAGCTATCAACTATTGAACCTATAGAGCAATCCAGATTGAGAGGGAATCCGTCCCCTTTCATAATGAACAATATTTACCAGACTGACACTTTTCAACATCAGAGGTTCCTATGAATACGGTATGCGCTTCCTGTCAGGCAACCAATCGCGTTCCTGAAGAACGCCTTGCCGACGTGGCGAAATGTGGTCGCTGTGGAAATGCGTTATTTGATGGCGAAGTGGTGAATGCCACCAGCGCTAACTTTGACAAATATCTGCAGGATGATCTGCCGGTGGTGATCGATTTCTGGGCGCCCTGGTGTGGTCCCTGTGTCAATTTTGCGCCGGTGTTTAAAGATGTCGCCAGTGAACGCAGCGGTAAAGTCCGCTTTATTAAAGTGAACACCGAAGCGGAACCGGCCCTGAGCGCCCGTTTCAACATTCGCAGCATCCCGACCATTATGCTGTTTAAGAACGGCGAGCGGGTCGACATGCTGAATGGCGCGATGCCCAAAGCGCCTTTCAATGAATGGCTGGATGAGTCACTTTAATCTTCAGAGGCCAGCCTGGCTGGCCTTTTCCTTTTCGCCTGCGCTTCGATTACACTGACGTTTTTCCTGCCCTGAATAGTCATGTCTGATAATGCTGTTTTGCGCTTGCGCACCCAACGCCTTGCCCGATCCACCCGTCCTTTTCTCGCGCGCGGGAATCGGGTCATCCGCTGTCAGGGCTGTCTGCTGCCAGAGATCAACTGTCTCTGCAGTCAGATCGTGCCGCAGTCCGCCCGTAGCCGCTTCTGCCTGGTGATGTTCGATACCGAGCCGATGAAGCCGAGCAACACCGGCCGGCTGATTGCCGATATTCTGCCAGATACCCAGGCTTTTGGCTGGTCACGCACCGAGCCGGATCCGCTGCTGCTGGCGGCGGTGCGCAATCCCGATTATCAGCCGCTGGTCGTTTTCCCGGCATCCTATGCCGACCCCGGTCGTGAAGTGCTGACAACGCCGCCCGTCAGTGGCAAGCCGCCGCTGTTTATTATGCTGGACGGCACCTGGACCGAAGCCCGCAAAATGTTCCGTAAAAGCCCCTGGCTTGACGCCCTGCCGGTGATGTCGCTGGATGTCAGCACCCCGTCGCGCTATACGCTGCGTGAAGCCCACGGCGCAGGTCAGCACTGTACTGCTGAAGTGGCCGCGGCGCTGCTGGCGCAGGCGGGCGATCGGCTGGCGGCTGAGGCGTTATCTCACCATTTTGATCAGTTCCGCGCGGCCTACCTGGCAGGGAAACCGCACCACGCCGGACAGGATTAAGCGCCCTGTCACCTACTGGCGGGAGAGACCCTGCGGTGACAAAGATTAAAATCGGGATGCGCAGCCTGCGATCTGCCCGGAAGCACTGCCAGCCAAAAGCGTTTACAATCACGCAAATCCCGAACTCTGGAGAGCGAGATGAGCCAACGCGGACTGGAAGCGCTGTTACGACCTAAATCAATTGCGGTGATTGGTGCCTCGGTCACGCCAGGGCGCGCCGGATACTTTATGATGCGTAACCTGCTGGCGGGCGGTTTTAGCGGCCCGGTGTTGCCGGTGACGCCAAAATATAAAGCGGTCAGCGGCGTACTGGCCTGGCCCACCATCGACAGCTTACCTTTCGCGCCAGACCTGGCAGTGATCTGCACCCACTCAAAACGTAACCTCGAACTGCTGCAACAGCTCGGGGAGAAAGGTTGCAAAGCCTGCATTATTCTCTCTGCGCCCGCCAGCCAGTCTGCCGAACTCAAAGCCTGTGCCAGCCAGTGGCAGATACGTCTGCTGGGCCCGAACAGTCTTGGACTGCTGGCCCCCTGGCAGGGATTGAATGCCAGCTTCTCGCCAGTGCCGATAGAGAAAGGCCGTATCGCATTTATCTCCCAGTCCGCCGCCGTATCCAACACCATTCTCGACTGGGCGCAGCAGCGTAATCTCGGATTCTCCTGGTTTATCGCGCTGGGTGACAGTCTGGATACCGATGTCGATGATCTGCTCGACTTCCTGGCTCGCGACGGTAAAACCAGCGCTATCCTGCTCTATCTTGAGCACCTCAGCGATGCGCGTCGTTTTGTTTCTGCCTCACGCAGCGCCTCCCGTAATAAACCGATTCTGGTGATCAAGAGTGGTCGCAGCCGGGAAGCACAGGCGCTGCTGGGCACCCACAGCGGTCTGGACGCCGCCTGGGATGCAGCCATTCAGCGTGCCGGGTTACTGCGGGTGCAGGATACCCATGAGCTCTTCTCCGCCGTTGAGTCGCTGAGTCATATGCGGCCGCTGCGTGGCGACAGGCTGATGATCATCAGTAATGGTGCCGCCCCCGCCGCGCTGGCGCTGGATGAGCTCTATGCCCGCAACGGGAAACTGGCGCAGCTCAGCGAGCAGACGATTCAGCAGCTCGAGGCGCTATTGCCCGCTGGCGCAGGCCGCGGCAACCCGCTGGATTTAAAAGATGACGCCACAGCAGAACGTTATGCCGCCTGCACAGAGATCCTGCTCGACAGCCATGAACTTGATGCATTGATGATTATTCATGCGCCAAGCGCGGTCGCGCCCGCGACTGAAACGGCCGGACATCTGATCGACACCATCGCCCGTCACCCGCGCGGTAAGCTGGTGACGCTGCTGACCAACTGGAGCGGCGAGTTCTCTTCACAAGCCGCGCGCCGAGCCTTTACGCAGGCGGGGATACCGACCTGGCGCACGCCAGAGGGAACGGTGACCGCTTTTATGCATCAGGTTGAGTACCGCCGTAACCAGAAGCAGCTACGCGAAACCCCTGCCCTGCCCGCCACCCTGAACCTGGACAGTGCTCATGCACACCAGCTGCTGTCACAGGCGCTGGAGCGCGGTGTTACCGCGCTGGATACCCATGAAGTGCAGCCGGTGTTGCAGGCTTACGGCCTGGCCACGCTGCCGACCTGGATCGCCAGCGACAGTAAGGCGGCAGTGGCGATTGCCGATCAGATTGGCTATCCGGTGGCGCTAAAACTGCGTTCACCCGATATCGCGCATAAATCGGAGGTGCAGGGCGTGATGCTCTACCTGCGTAATGCCAGCGAAGTGGAGCATGCCGCTGAGGCCATTTTTGATCGGGTAAAACAGACGCTGCCGCAGGCACGTATCGAAGGGCTGCTGGTTCAGAGCATGGCGAGTCGTGCAGGCGCACAGGAGCTGCGGGTGGTGGTCGAACAGGATGCCCTGTTTGGCCCGATCATTATGCTGGGGGAAGGCGGCGTTGAATGGCAGGCCGATAAACAGGCTGCCGTTGCCCTCCCCCCGCTGAATATGACGCTGGCACGCTATCTGGTGATTCAGGCGATCAAGAGCGGAAAAATCCGCAGCCGCAGCGCGCTGAATCCGCTGGATATCCCCGGTTTAAGCCAGCTGCTGGTGCAGGTCTCTAACCTGGTGGTGGATTGCCCGGAGATCCAGCGACTGGATATTCATCCGCTGCTGGCGGCGGGCAATGATTTTACCCTGCTGGATGTCACCCTGACGCTGGCTCCGTTCCACGGCGATAACGAAGCACGGCTGGCAATACGTCCTTATCCTCAGCATCTGGAAGAGCAGGTAGAGTTAAAGGATGGGCAATTCTGCCTGTTCCGGCCCATTCTGCCAGAGGATGAGCCCCTGCTGCGCGATTTCATCAGTCAGGTCACCAAAGAAGATCTCTACTACCGCTACTTCAGTGAAATCAGTGAGTTTACTCATGATGATCTCGCCAACATGACCCAGATCGATTATGACCGCGAGATGGCGATTGTGGCGGTACGTCAGCATCATGGACGCCCCGAGATCATCGGCGTCACCCGCGCTATCTCTGATGCAGATAACATTGATGCGGAGTTTTCGGTGCTGGTCCGTTCCGACCTGAAAGGCTTAGGCATGGGCCGTCGTCTGCTGGAAAAGATGATCCGCTATACCCGGCATCACGGCTTGCAACAATTGAACGGTATCACCATGCCCCATAACCGCGGCATGATTACGCTGGCACGAAAGCTCAACTTTCATGTTGATATTCAACTGGATGACGGTATTGTCAGCCTGAAATTGTCTTTACAGAATGAGATCAACTAACCTTGTAGAGAAAGGTAAAAAACGTTCGAATCGGCGAAGTTGATGTTATTATTTGTGGTTATAACCCTGATTTGATGGCAAAAGGCCATGCAATGAACAGAGAAGAAGTGCACTGTGATGTTGTCTAAATTTAAACGTAACAAACACCAACAACACCTCGCACAGCTGCCGAAACTGTCACAATCCGTTGCGGATGTGTCGACACTTTACTCGCCTGCCGAATTTCGCCAGACGTTGCTGGAGAAGATTGCGGCAGCGCAGACTCGCATCTGTATTGTTGCGCTCTATCTGGAAAATGATGACGCCGGACGTGCCGTCATGGATGCGCTTTATAGTGCGAAGCAGGCGCGGCCGGAGCTGGATATCTCGATTCTGGTTGACTGGCACCGTGCGCAGCGTGGGCGAATTGGCGCAGCGCGAGGCGTAACCAATGCCGACTGGTATTGCGAAATGGCGACACGTTATCCGGATATCGCCATCCCGGTTTATGGTATCCCGGTCAATACCCGTGAAGCGCTCGGCGTGCTCCACCTTAAAGGGTTCATTATTGATGATATGCTGCTCTACAGCGGTGCCAGCATCAATGATGTCTACCTGCATCAGCATGATAAGTATCGCTATGACCGTTATCAGGTTATCCGTAATTCCCAGCTGACAGATACGATGTATGACTGGATCACGCTCAATCTGAAGTCAGCAGAGGCGGTAAACCGACTCGATTTTGCTGAGCGCCCTTCAAGTCCTGAAATTAAAAATGAGACACGCCAGTTCCGTCAGGACCTGCGCGGTTTCAATTATCAGTTTGAAGGGAATGCCGGCAACGATGAACTGACGGTCACGCCGCTGGTCGGTCTGGGTAAGCATAGCCTGCTCAATAAAACCATTTTCCACCTGATGCCCTGTGCGGAACGGAAGCTGATCATCTGTACCCCCTACTTCAACATGCCCGCCTTGCTGGTACGTAATATCATTCATCTTCTGCGTCAGGGAAAACAGGTTGAGATCATCGTCGGCGATAAAACAGCCAATGACTTCTATATTGCGCCCGATCAGCCGTTCAAAATCATCGGCGCGCTGCCTTACCTGTATGAAATCAATCTGCGTCGCTTTATGAGCCGTTTGCACTACTACGTTACGACCGATCAGCTGGTCGTGAGACTGTGGAAGGATGGCGAGAACAGTTATCACCTTAAAGGAATGTGGGTTGATGACGAATGGCAGCTGATTACCGGTAATAACCTCAATCCACGTGCCTGGCGGCTCGATCTGGAAAATGCGGTGCTGATCCACGATCCTCATCAGGAGTTAGCGGCTCAGCGTGAGAAAGAACTGACGTTAATCCGGCAGAACACGACGATAGTGACGCATTTCCGTGAGCTTGAAAGTATTGCTGATTACCCGGCCAAGGTGCGCAAGCTGATTCGTCGTCTGCGCCGGATACGTATCGATCGCCTGATCAGCCGGATTCTTTAATCGCTGCGGCCAATAAGGCATCTGCTATGCGAAGTGTGCTGCTTGCTGGGCTGTTGTGTAATGGATGCGCCCATATGGCTAAAGATCAGTAGACCGGACGGGATAAAGCGGAGCATTTTGTCGCCTCTGCAGTGCTGGCCACAGCAGGCAGTGAATATGGGCAGCGCCAGCACCATTCTGACCGGCAAAGTCAGGCTATCGGCATCCTGTTTTCATTACCCCCTGGGGCAGGAAAAGAGTGGTATGACAGCCGCCCGAATGGCAGCGGCTGGAGCTGGAAAGATTTCGCCTGGGATGCCGCCGGTGCTGCCAGCGGCATTGCCCTGTGGAATCTGAGTCAGTAGCTTTCTCTGTTAAAGCTTAATCCCCTTACCGCGCTTGTGCAGCAACAGCGACACCAGAAATGCCACCGCGCCCATCGCTGAAACATACCAGAAGAAAGTCGTCTCAATCCCCTGCTGCTTCATCAGCAACGCAACATACTCTGCCGACCCACCAAAGATCGCATTCGCTACTGCGTAAGATAGCCCTACACCCAGTGCGCGCACCTGTGGCGGAAACATTTCTGCTTTAAGAATGCCACTGATGGCGGTGTAGAAGCTGGTAATCAGCAGCGCCAGCATGATTAACAGGAAAGCCACACCAGGGCTCTGCACGTTTTGCAACAGTGTCAGAATGGGGACCGTACAGATGGCCGCGCCCGCGCCAAAAATCATCATCGAGGTGCGACGACCGATTTTATCTGACAGGGCACCGATAATCGGCTGAATCAGCATAAAGACCAGCAAAGCACCGGTCATCAGGCCACTGGCCGTTTTAGGATCCATACCTGACGTATTAACCAGATACTTCTGCATGTAGGTGGTGAAGGTGTAAAAACTCAGGGAGCCGCCTGCGGTGAAACCCAGCACCATCAGGAAGGGACGAGTATGATTACGCAGTAACCCGATTACGCTACCCGCATCGCGATGTTCGCGGCTCGTCTTATCTGAGGTCTCTTCCAGTGAACGTCGTAACCATAATGCGACAACGGCGAGGAGTGCGCCGAGGAAGAACGGAATACGCCAGCCCCAGCTTCGCAGTTCTGCATCCGTCAGCAGAAATTGCAGGACCACGACGGTGAGTACCGCCGCTAACTGACCACCTATCAGCGTGACATACTGGAATGAGGCGTAGAATCCTTTGCGTCCTTCCAGAGCCACTTCACTCATGTAGGTTGCGCTGGTCCCATATTCTCCGCCCACCGATAATCCCTGAAACATACGCGCCAGCAGCAGAATGACGGGCGCAGCCACGCCGATCGTTGCGTAACCGGGTAAGCAGGCGATCACCAGCGAACCAAAACACATCATGCAGACTGAAACCAGCATCGAATTTTTTCGGCCATGTTTGTCGCCGATATAGCCAAACAGCCAGCCGCCAATCGGACGCATTAAAAATCCTGCCGCAAAAACGCCCGCTGTTTGTAACAACTGAGTGGTGGTATCGCCCTGCGGAAAGAAAATGTGGGCAAAATAGAGTGAGAAGAAGGAGTAAACGTAGAAGTCGAACCACTCAACCAGGTTGCCTGATGACGCGCCGACGATAGCCCAGATACGTTTCTTTGTATCATCCGTCTGAGTTTTATTATTTGTGGGTGCCATGCCTTACCTCTGTTCCTTGCTGATCAACAGCGTTTAAAGGAGTGAGTAAAGCATTTAAGTCTACTGAAGGTAAAGGCGGCGTAATCCGAGATTATTATTGTGAGCCATGTCGCTAATTATCGAAAAATCAGCGGGTTGCTGGTCATTCAGAAGTCAAGAATGGGGAGTTAAGGGTGACATACCGCGTGCCTGCAG
>PVMI01020533.1:0-14714 GCA_008528875.1 Aulacorthum solani
TGTATAGAAAAAGCGGATATAAACTGAAAATGTCATGTATCTACAATTTATTTTTTTTAGAGTTACATCAAAATCGATTTTGTCAAAAATTGGTTTTCTGTAAAAATTCCTGATTTCTCTTAATTTTTTGTTTTTTTCTCCTTCCGCTTTTGAAAACTATTAGGAATTTTTACTCTCGACCTCTCAAGATACCAACTAGATTAACTTCCTTCCAGAAAAAATGCTGTTGAAGAAAATTGAAGCACTTTTACAGCCAAAAAGGTGATGACAGACACAAAAAGAACACACATCATGGTAAAATCAATACATTTATCGCCCAATATGCACCAACAGCACAACAGAACGGTGGTACCCACTTTTTAAAATTATACCTATTGTCGGATAATACGGAATTGGTTCCCAGATCAAACAAAGTGTACCAATTGGTTCCCGTTTAAAACTACTTACCTATTTGCATACAAGTACGAAATACGATTGTAAAAAAGTTATAAAAATACCCGTGAACTATTTTTGGTAACACTTTGGTAACGTATAGTTTCCTCCTGTAAAAATTTACTTTTCTGAAGTAATTTCATTTGAGCAGTTACCTATAATGATTAAAGTAACTTCATCATATATTAAAATAGCTATCAACTTATCTCACACTAATTATCACCTACTGATAGCTAGTCAGCTAGTGTATATATAATGTAATATAATGGATTATACATTAAATGTACAATTATAATTTGTAGAAATATTAATAAAAGTATATTACATTTTCAGATATTTCTCTGACTCTTTCAAATAGATTCTAACATCAAAATACATGGAGTCAAATGAAAAAACCAACTTAATAACTAGTCATGTGTACACAAATTACTCGAGTAAACCACATCATTTGCATTATACAAGTACAATAAGCCGAGTGGTTAGTATAATAAAATGATAGATAAAATATTTTTTTTTTAAATAAAAATATACCTAATTGATTATGGATAGGTTAGGTTATATTGTATCTAAGTATATAATTTGAGATTTCAATTCATAAAAACAAATTACGATATTGTTTTGATCGTTTTAAAAACTTATTTCTTTTGAATTAAATTATATAATTACATTAAAGTCTATTCAGTTTTATATATTACTATATATAATGTAATATCATAATAATATATATTATTTGATTTGGTAAAGTATTCTTGTTAGTTGTTAATTTGTTGTTATGTTTTAGTTATGGCTGGCATTGGTAGTTACAATGCCGTGTTTGGCGCCGGGCATGAGTTTTGGATATTCTGCCATTGTTTTGGATCAATTGCAATTAACAGTTGACGAACAATCGTGGTTTGGTATTTATTTTAATTTTTTTTTTAATGATTTCAGTGTAGATGGACAATGGTTAACCATTTAAAAATAAGCTCAAAAATGCAATCTCAATCACCAATCGGTGTTGCTGTATAACTCACAATTTTTTTTTCCTGTGCAGCTAGTCTACCATCTACGATGATGCCGATCGGTTGCCTGTTGAGCGGGCCGCTGATAGACAAGCTCGGCCGGAAGACGGCACTAATGGTGACCAACCTGCCGTCTTGCCTGGGCTGGCTGCTGCTGTCCAGGCAGCCGGCCAGCCTGTACGTGCTGTACGCGGGCCAACTGCTGGTGGGCATGTCAGTGGGCTTGTCTACGACCCCGGCCACGGTGTACTCGGCCGAGTGCATCACGGTCAACTACACCGGACTGCGTGGATGCTTCACGATAATGGCGTCCATCATGCTTAACTTCGGCATGTTCCTCACATACCTGCTGGGCACGCTTATGCCCGCATACGTGGTCGCTTACGTGGCGGCGTTTGTGTCATTCGCCGCGTTCATATTCATTGGCCTGCTCATTCCCGAGAGCCCGCCATGGCTGTTCGGACAGGGCCGCCGCGGGGACGCGGAGTTTTCGCAGCGGGCGCTGCGTATTGCCCAGCCCATACTGCAAACGTCTCGGGCCAAGTCGCTAGACGGGGACACTGCCGCCATGGTGCGCGTCCGGTCTCGGATTGTCGACAGGCTGACCGAGCCGGACGTCTACAAGCCGATGGCGATAATGACGACGTTCCTGTTTTTCCAGCAGGCTTGTGGTTCGTTCGTGCTGACCGCATACATGATCCAGCTACTCGGCGGCCTCGGCGTGACCGTCAACAACTACCTGGTGACACTGATTGCGGGGTTCACCAACCTAGGGGCCATGGTCGTGCTGTCCGTGTTGCTCACCCAGTCTGGTTTTAAGCAGCTGTCGTACGTGTCGTGCGCTGGCTACGCCGCTTCCATGGTACTGTTAGCCGTGTTCCTGCAATGCTACGACGGCGGTGACGAGTTCGTCACCAACGTGGTAGTCATCGGTTGTGTGATCCTCAACATGGCCATGAACGGGTTGGGGCTGCGGCCCATACCGTACGCCATGCTCGGCGAAGTGTTCCCAACCGACGTGGCAGGTGTTGCCGGTTCTATCGTCGCGTGCATGTCGTCCGTGTTCAACTTCATCGCCATCAAGTCGTATCCGTATCTGCGCATATGTTTGGGCCCGGGCGTGTTTGCGGTGTACGGTGTGCTGGCGCTGCTTACTCTCGTGTTCGTCGCGGTGATCGTACCGGATACACGGGGCAAGACCATCAAGCAAATCAGCGACGAGTTTCTGCGGAAGAAATCAGACAGCGGTTGTGGCGGTGGCGGTTACCGTAAAAGAAGCAGCATCGTGGACGAGGTCATTTAAACTGTGCAAGATCGGTGTACCTATATTATAATATTTTGATTTTCGAGGATCTCATTTTTCATTATATCGTTATAAATATGATATTATGTGATTTCTTTTTTTTCTTTTTTACGCTCGTGACGATTATTATTGAATATAAATTATAATATAATAATATATTAATATATGTGTTTGTTTATCTGCATAATATATTTAGGTACCTACATCGATTGGGTTCTGTTGGCACTATAAGTCAACCACTAGCTAAGTGCCTACAATGTAACTTGTAGTTTGTAACAGATGAAAAATAATCAATCAAAAATATCTGTCAAAAGCCATCCCCTAAGTTGAAAACCGTTAGGTAGGTTAGTATAAGATATAGTAAAATCTGTATACTGACAAGACAAAAAACAATTTAAACAGCACATTATTGAAACTATGCATTCATCGCTCAGGTTAGAATCTAAAAGCTCCGAGGGTGATCTATTCATCATCACCTTCCCCCTGCAATTTCAGGTGGCGCCCACCACTGCAGCAGGGTCATTTTATATAGATGTAGGTGGTATACATATAACCACATAGACAATATAATAATATTATACAGACTTTTAGTAAGACTAGCCAGTACCTATAGATATTGCGTTTCGCATTCATCACCTTATCTGCAGAAAATGATAAGTAAGTGCAGACTATCGAATAAATTACAAAATATTTTCGTTGAGTGTTGGGTCATTGTTTGATAGGTGATAGCAATTCAGCTGAAAGTGGTTGAAATGCATTAGTCCAAAAAATAACAAAACCATGAGTACCAAGTTTTGGGGATAGCATCAGAGTTGGATCTCAAATTTAAAATGTCTGTAGTAGATTGGTCAGGGAGTTTTTTAGTCACTCACTAGTGGCCACTACACTGATTTTGAGCTGAACAATGCTACAACTACCGGGTGTGCATTGCACATAAGCCCAAATTCTACATAGGCTCCTCAGTCGGTAGTGTGTATAGTCGTGGCTGTGGAAATTTTCATTTAAGAGGCCTCTCTATGGCTTTTATTAAAGGGACAGCAATTAGTCAATTTATCGTCATGACCACCCAGGGTCTACGTGTTAGTTCTTAGTTGCAAATTTGTAATTATTATTACTTTTATTATTATAGAGTGAGAATGCCACTATCATACGCACATGCACAGGTCAGAACTCTATACCAAGGTATATGAAATTACCTATACGAATTTTACGAAAACTTACTTAATATTTTGATAAAATTAAAGTTATTTCTGATTTCAATTCTGAAAATATATTAAATCAGCAGATAGATGTCGAAAGATCATACGAAACTCTTTAAATTTAAAACTGTTAGTTTTGACCATGATTATAATTTACTAGAATCCACATTTTTAAGTTTCCATTCACAGTTCAAAATTAAATTAAATTAAAAATGTATTCAATGTGTTTCATAATACGATCATTAGACATTTTTTGCAAAATTAAAATCAATCTTTAACCTAACCTAACTTTAGGTATTTTGAACTAAAATTGACTGCAGTAGCAAGGTCCCTAATATAGCTAAGTCAAATAAAGAAAAAATTACAACAAAATAACTTAACATAATCTAACATTTTATAAATATTTATATAAATGTATAATAAAAATAAGTGTACATTTTGAATACATTTTATAACTCAAGATCCACCAAACCGATTTTGATAAAAATTTCAGGGCATATTAAGATCGATATGTAGATGTTTTTTTTTTGAAGTTTGTACGGTATGCAATAAGTGATGGTTCCGGAGTGATGGCCTCTTAAGTGCACACCTTACGACATGGCAAAAAACAAAAACTAAATGTAAAAACGTGCTTTAAAATTAAAATTTAATTTCTTCTAATATGGTTGTTTAAATGAAGAATAAATAACTCGGTAGGATCAGGAGCGTGATTGCGTTTCCATTTCTCAAATAATAATAACACTTTTCGAATAAGTATGAAGAATTTTGATTAAATATATCGTACAGCTGCACATACATATGACAACAACAATTCTAAATATTAATTGGTTTGAGATTAAGTCAGATTGATTTTTATTCAATTTCAATTGTATGGTGTAAAAAATGCCACGACCAAGGCGACAGAATATAGGCCGACGATCACGTAATTATGTCGCGCAACAGTCTCATAGGAGATCTCAAAGTGAATAGAGGCACAATTACAACGAAATGTTGTTCAACAAGTACGAAACGCACGTCGAAATACATCTGCAGGTCCGTCAACAATTCCACCATTAAGACGAAAGTCACGAATTTCGGGTCGTGCACAAGTAATAAGCCACAATATTTACTGACAAAGCGAAGGGGGAAGTTGTACTCATCCCACGCACTCCTCTGATACCAATAGACACGCCATTTGAATTCAAACGATTGCAATTCCCAGTGCGCCTATCATTCGCCATGTCCTTCAATAAGGCACAAGGACAAACGCTCCAAGTATGCGGTTTGAATTTGGAAGAGCCATGTTTTTTTCACGGGAAACTGACATACGTGGACTGTTCAAGAGTTGGCACTCCAAACTATTTATTTGTCTATGCCCCAAATGGACAAACAAAGAATATTGTTTACCCAAATGTGTGTTGGATTGATTATAAAGAATTTAGAAAAAAATAAATGATTTTCTAGGAAAAATGATAGGATTTTTATTGACTTTTTGTTTTGGTGCTGTGAAGCACACAGGGGTCGGCTATTAATTATTATAAAACTAACTCTAACTGTACAACATCCATGCTATTATTTTCGTTTGAAAATTCACGTCGTTTATTTAAGGAATGCTGCTAGGGGACGGAAAAAAGAAAGATGGTAAATAATAAAAATCTGATTTCAGAATTTCATTTAGAGGAAGCAATAACTACACAAGAGCGAAACCGGGTTATTCAGCTGGTTTACCTATAAAATAATTTGTATACTTTCAATTAGTTAAATTTTGTCAAAATTTGAACTCTAAATACATATAAAACAAAACCGTACTTATGTGTTTTTAATGTGTTTCAACTGATTATGTAACAATATGTCAGGAGCCTTGTCACAAAGAACAACAAAAAAAATTTTTTTATTGACATTTATAGAAAAAATAATTAAAAAATTGAAAATATCCGTTAACGGCAGCTCAAAAAGAGTCAAAATATTTTGAAAATTTTATCAAGTTCATGAGTTGATAGAATAAACATGATATGATGACATGGTGTACATTTCAAGTATCTACAGTTATTCGTTTTTGAATTGCCTACAGCAAAATAAGAAAATCGATTTATGAGAAATCGAGTGAATACCTATCCAATGTAAAAATTTTAACTTTAAACATTCATAAAATTTAATTTGACTTATCGGTATGAATTTTTTTCTTTTAATAAAGGTAAATAAATTTATAAGGAATCTTGAATATATTATATATATTAAATCTTAGATGTAAAAAGAAAATTTTTTATGGATTTCTAATTCAAAATAATTTGTGCATTTTCGTGATTTTTACAAAAACTGTCAAAATTCTAAATTCAAACTCTCATAAAAATGTATTGTGACTTTACGCTTAACTGTTTTTAAATTTCCACTAACAACAACTTACGCGGAACCTTGTATTACATTTTCAAGTTTTTTGACAGAGCGAAAATTATTTTACTGACAAGTTTAAAAAAAAACCAATAAAAATTAATTGAAAATTTCATATGGCTTTCAATAGTTGAACACGAGTCAGAATATTTTTAAAATGTTATGGTGTATTCAAAATGTGAAAATAAACATTCAGTGAAAGTTTCATGTATACATGATTTTTTTTAGAGTTACATAAAAAACCAAAATCGATTTTGTCAGAAATCGGTAAACAAGTTTTACTTTTAATTAATTTTAAAAATAATTGTTTGGAAAAATTCCCGTTTTTTCTTAATTTTTTGTTTCTTTTTCCTACCGTTTTTGAAAACTGTTAGGAATTTTTTTGATTAAAAAATTTTCAAACCTTAGATATAAATGGAATTTTCTTTATGAATTTCTAACTCAAAATAGTTTTCCCATTCTCGTGATTTTGATGGCATATGAAGTTTCTGTTCTCAATAAAAATGTTATAAACATATTTATTTATTTCTTTCAGTTATTTAATATTTTTCTTTTTTCCTGGAACACCCTGCAATTACGAGTTATAACTTATAAGTAAGTAAAGTTTAACAATTTATGCTCATAAGTTGCTTTAAAATTAAAATACCCCGAAAAACAACCTAGAAAATCATACAATAATATGGTGATATTTGATGTTAACTGATTATATAGAATTCAGCCTGGACTAACAAAAATGGCAAATGTACATTTGTGAGTGGCATCCTTTTGCCAACAGAAATATTTTTTTGATTACAATAGATATATTTTATATAGTAAATAAATTTTTATTAAATAGTACAAAATAAAACAAATTCAATCTATTATTTAATATTTTTTTTGTAATATTTAATATAAACTAAATTCTACTTTCAAGATAAATAAATAAATAAAGTTAATGTACATAGAATAGGTACACGTTATTGAGTACATAATATATTTTTATTATATTATAATATTATATAATAGGTTTTAATTAAAATAAAATATGCTAGTTTAAAGATGATAACATTTATATTATAGATATAAAAGCGAATCACAGTTAAGATGCTGAATGAGACAAAATAATTAGTTCTTGGTTGAAAATGGACCTAAAAAAGTACAATATATGTTATGATCAACACATTAAAAGCTGTTTAGTACTAACAATATTCAACTTAAAGAATTATTTTTTGTAAAATCCTTTTGCTTTTGACACTGACTTGATTTCTCCAAATTTAATACCATAAATTATTAATATTTTTTTAATTTCTGTTCAATCGTATTTGTTTTATTTTCAATATAAATAATTTCCTCTTAGCTCTCATATTTAACAATTGAGTGTGTAATAAATACTAACTCATAAAAAAAATACATACATACATTTTTATTGCATATAAGTTAGCAAAATTACATTGCATACATTTAATTTTATTATAATAACTAATAATAATTTTAAAATGAACATGTAAAATAAGATCATATTTTACCATGTTATGCAAAAACCTATTTGATCATAAGCTTCACCAGTCAACGGTTTAAATTACTTGAATAGTGTACTAATTAAGTATGAGAAAGGAAATATCTAAAGTATTTCTAAGTCACAGTGCCTTATTTCAGGAAATTTGGACCTTAGTTGCCATTCAATTCTATCGATCTCTCCACCTATCATGTCAATTATATTTTCACTGTGTTTCAATAAGAATGCCTCAGCGCAATCTGCATTTTCAATTGCACTCACTTCAGCCATCAATGCTTCAGGATCAAGTCTGTCTAGGTATTGTTTAGCTAATTCTCTTCCATCAAAATCCAACTCAGCCTTATATCTTATCAAACTGTTTCCCATATCAATGCCTTTCACATCGTGTATAGCCCTTATCATAACATCAGATTCCAATTCAGCATTGATTTTGTTTAAATATGTTAGGCTAATGGAACGACCAACTATAGCTGATGTGTTTGTGTAAATAATGAAGGAAGCAACTGTGCCCAAAATGCCACCAACTAGTAATGATCCAACAGCGTCTGGTATAGGAGTATTTAAGTATGAAGTTAATGACATGCATACAGCGGCAACTCCAATAGACAATACAGCAGCACAATCTTCCAACAACACAACATTGACAGTAGGATCATGACCTCGTAACACATATTGTAAGAAAGAAATTTTTGACTCTTTAGAACATTTCTTAATGTTATTGATAGCAACTGCTAATGTTGCTCCTTCAGATATAAATGAACCACCAAGTACAAAATATGCCCAAAATAGAGAATCTAATGGTTCAGCATGAATAAGTCCTGTTACACCATGGTAAATGGAAAGTCCAGAGCCGATACAAAAGATTCCTACTCCAGATATTAAAGAAGCAACATATTTCATGTTTGAATACCCATAAGGGTGATATGAATCTGCTATTTGGACAGATTTATAAATACCAAATGCAAGAATGACTTGATTAATTGTATCAGCCATTGAATGTATACATTCTGAGAACATGCTATGACTTCCAGTATAGAACCAAGCTAAACCTTTGAAAATTGTATTCATACCGTTTATGAAAACTGCTGTCAAGACAACACGACCAGAGTCACCAAATAGTCCCGATGACTTTTGTGTTTTGAGATCATTTTTATTTAAGGTCTGACGACGGTTACTTCGTCTATGTGCTTTAATTGTAAACATTGTTTGTTGTTTTTTCTTTCTCTCAATTTCCCTCTTAATTAGTTGAGTCACTAAACCTTCTTGAGACCCCCAAACTTCAGATGCTTTAGCTACAACATCTTTCCGCCAATAAACATTTATTGGAGGCTCGTCATCAAATGGAGATCGCCGTTTGATAGTTTTAAGGCCTTCTAGATCAGTTGATTTCAACATGAACTCAGTCATTGCACGGCGAGCAGTAATATAATTTCGATCGACAGATTTTTCAGGTCTTTGGACTTTATCAACATTTTTTTCAAAGCTGACTTTATCTAACACCTTTTTAACTGGAACACTTTTCAATAATGGGTCTTTTTCTTCTGGTTTTGCTTTTATATTATCAGTGCTATCATCATTAATGGTAGCAAAACATCGAATTGGCCATAATTGGTTTTTTGCAATAGAAATCTCATGAGTTTGGTATCGAGAAACATATCGCGATAACTTGCGAATTAGTATACCATCACTTTTCATAGATGATATGATGCATTTACATGGCATCCCAAGATTTTTGTAGAACAGCGTCATTTTATTTCTAAAATTAAACATTATAAAATTAAAATATATTCATTTAAGTATTAAAAAAAAAGAAGTTTTATTTTTATTTTCTTGAGTTAAATAAATGGTAAAACTAGAAAAATACCTAGGAATACATTATAATATGCACAACACAATGAAATAAACTTTCAATAAATTAATTATTAGCTAAAAACTTAAGACAAAATTAAGTTTTTACCTAACTTTATTGCTTTAAGTTAATTTAAAATTATCTTCAATTATTTTAAATAAATTTTTTTTGAAAGATGCAATTAAAATCAGAATCTATTTTTCAATTAGTAATAGGTACCTATAAATTAAATAATTATTTTGTACAATGTTAATTTGAAAATTTGAACAAGCTTCGGATTATATATTCCTAGACTGCCATGATATAGGTACATTAAATAAGTGCATCATAAAAAAATCATTTTTCTTACCTAATTTATACTTTTTGTAAAAAAATATAGTTTTTGATAGACAATGTTCCAGATTTCCAACGTAGATCAATATTGCTCCAAGAAGATAGTCTA
Organism: Aulacorthum solani; assembly: GCA_008528875.1. Taxonomy (NCBI): domain Eukaryota; kingdom Metazoa; phylum Arthropoda; class Insecta; order Hemiptera; family Aphididae; genus Aulacorthum; species Aulacorthum solani. The sequence goes on from PVMI01020533.1 coordinate 10,089, forward strand.
CAAAAAAATTCAGTATTAGGTATAGGTAACAATACTAATAAGTAATAGATATATTAAAATTCTTAATATAGGTATAAAAAGTTATTTCATAACTTGAGAAAAAAAATTAAAGTGTTTAGTATTAGGTGAAATAATAAAATGAACTATTTAGAATATAAAATACAAAATTGGCAGGTTAAAATTTCAACTAATGTATAACTAGCCCCAAGCCAAATATGATTAAAATAATAAATTTAGCACTAAAAAATTAAATATAAATTATAATAACATATCTATCATTAGTATTTTATTTGACAAAAATATATTTGGGTTATATATTAAGTACATATTATACAAGAATATGTTTTGATTAGAAATAGGTAGATAATATTATATAATATATGCTTCATTGCTTCAAAGGATATATTAAATGTATTATATATTTTGAATAAGAATAATAATAACTTTCAAACTATGTTTATAAATAAAATCTATACTAAGATTTATAACATAATAGTTATAATTTACAGTTAGTATTAGACATATTATAGGACAAGATCAATTTTATATTTTAATTAAATTATAAAAGTTGTACTAAAAAAGTAGAGAAGTTACTACAGTATAAGGTAAATATTTTTGTACATTTATCTAGTTAAAATTTTAATATATTTCTAAATTAACCAATAAATCAAATTACTGTAGGTTAAGTACAGCCATACGGTGTAATACTGTGTGTTTGACGATCCAAGGTAGATAATCAATTGATACAATATTACAATATGGTCACACAAATATGAAAAATAAACGAAAATAACATTATGTACTACTTATTATTTATTATGATTTACTTACCAGTATGTATGATAAGCTAAGTTATCATAGTCTAAAGATTCTCTCGTCTTCTTTGTCAACTAAATATGCCAAATGTGTCGTTTCGTAGTACAAATATCATCGACCTTCGCTCTAGTAAACATTATGATGGCCAACAATTGGTACTTGGCTGACCGCCGTATGGTTATATTATAATAATTTCGAAACGAAACGATTAATACCAAACTGCAATTAGCGTACCTATTGAGCAAATGTTTTACAAGTCACATTTCACTTTTCTCGCTCAGTAGTCACTAAATCAAGTCTTCTCAAATACTCAATAATATCATAATACCTATTCAATATTCATTGCCCTACGATGATAAAAACATTATTGTTATCAAATGTTGATAAGAATTAAGAACGTTTACGTTTCATCCATAAAGTGATTAGGACCCGGTAACATAGATAATAAAAATACGATAATAGTTATCAATTGTTCCACACGCCTGAATACATTGGTTTGTTTTGAATTTTAACGGTTTACGACCACCATAGACCTTATACTGCTCTATGACGACCACCGAACTCATCCGTGGGTTCCTAAATTCATCAGATTCGTCGGCCGCTGGATTTGATTGTTCCTAAATACAGCAGATGGCCAATCCGTTGGTTTAATATTGTTCTAGGGTTTAATCAAGCTGATTGGCTTATCAGCAATCTGTGATTTTACGGCTGGGCGAATTTATAACCAGATGGAATTGATAATAACCGTTCGCGCCAAAAGTCACTGATATGAATTGTAAATAATAAATATCTATAATTATATTCCGTTGAATATTGATCAAGTATTCGAGACGAAAATAACCATTCTTATATTATAATATCATCATTCGTCATAATATCTGACCCTTGTGTTTTTAAATGCCTCAGACCTGTACCTTTTGAAATATAATTTCCATTCCCATGACATTTATAGTGTATAAATGTTTTATTACTATGATCATTATCAATGGATCCACAATTCTTTAAGTAACATGCTATTTTGGTTTTATGTTCAATTTCATTTTTCCATATTATATTAAAATTTTCAAAATTTCCGAATTCGAGACATTCTATAGGATAGTTCAAATCAGGTTTAACAACTTCAATTGCATGGACAATAAGTTTATGTTCATTGAGATTTTAGATATGACAAAATGATTTTTCACATTCGCTACAGTAAAACACATATAATTCCTTGTTTTTTATTTTTCTGGTTGGTGCTATACTGTCAATATTAGTTAAAGGATGTTTCTTTTTAATATGAGCTCTAAGATTTTTTAAGAACTTGAATGTATTTCCACACTCAGTACATTTTACTGTATTTTCAGACATATTTGATAAAACCTAGTAAAATTTAAATTTTGTTTTACTTATTTACCCATTTTTAATGTAATATATTTTAACTTAACTTACTTTTAAATATAAAGTTGTATGCCGACCAAAAATGTACACAATTCACTTAAACAAAAACAATGTATGTGTAACTAAAATGTATATAACTGTATTAAAGTAGTATTTATGTTTTATATTATAAAAGTTACTGCTCTCTTTGTATAGATCAATAAAGACTGAGAGTATAGATGGGCGAGACTGAAAGTATAGTTTATAACACAGTTATATCTTAACAAAAGAAAGGGAATTTCCTTCAGAATAAGATGAAAGAAAATGCTATACATTAAATAAAAATAACATATTTTTGTGGATATTATCTTGAAATCAATTGATTTATGTCTTACACCCTAGATATGTAGAAGTATAATGTATATACTTTGTACAGGGTGATTATTTTTTAAATGTACATGTTGCAGTATGAACTACATGTTATCTTGAAATAAATGACTTTATATATATTTTTAATTTAACCGTAGCATAGATTCAAGACTATTTATAATATTAACTAGTTCGTACTTATACTTAATTATATTTATTATATTACTATTAATATTAATATATTGATATATTGAATATTTTTGAATTGCTTTTTTACATAAATTAAATGCCTTATAGCCTTTTTTTTACATTTTAAAAATGTTTGTCGTCTGCACAACCTACATTATTAGAATTGAGAAATATCATTCATAAAAAGCCTTTAAAAAAAATGTCATCAAATATTTCACCAAAAAATAAAAAAATTATACATCGGCGTCTTTTTTTTTTCTACTAAAAAGACTAAAAAACACACAAAAGTTTCAACTATTTTAGTACCGAGCAATATTGAAAAAAATAATATAAGTGAGTCCTTATTGTTAATGAACAAGCATGACAATAAATTTTAGCCTTACTATATTATACTAACATATTTCATTATTGACAATTTATTATACATATTATATTATAATTACTATTTATTAATGATTTGGAGATCAAGTCTACAAATAAGCAGTGTGAAACTTACTATAAACCAATATTTTCGACTAATGATGACACAGTTGATTTTGTTAATTATTAATTAGTAGTTACTTGTGTAGATTCCAAACATAGACATATAATAAAATATTATATTATATGTCTATGGTATATATAGTGTATTATAGTAGTGTGTTGTGTGAAACTTGTTGCGAGAAATAATTTGACGTCGTACTTCAGCACCTGTCCTGTTGTCCTATCTCTCACGGTGTTTTCCCGGCAAACAACTCGTAAGCACTAAGCGTAATGTTTTTAAATTTTTGAATCCTACAATATTGTATTTGAATTTTTTGAAAATACATAAATCCCGGAGAATAATCTAAACGAACAAAATTTGAATCGACATTTTTCTATTTCGATGTTGGTACATCTGAATTTTCGGTCTGCCCTGTTTCAAACGTTTACTCCATGCCAACAAATCTGGATTTTGTCCACAGTCCTTTTACTGTATAACGTCTTTGCATTTGTCTTTGAAGCCGAACCGCCCCCTCCCTGGGTTTTACTTGCACATGGGACATGGCAAAGTACATAGGGGTATGTCGACGACTCTTTGAATTCTGATAAGCGTCGTGACCACTCCACCCACGATTGAATATATATCTTTAATCGTGCTCCGTGTCTATATTACTATTATAACTATAGTCTGTGCTTTGCCTCCGTACGTCGGCCGGGCAATCTAAAAGCCAATGAAATGAGGCGAACCACGACCACGGTAGGGAAGGATGGGATGCGCTAACCGGACCGAAACTCGTGCGGTTGCTGACATACCTTTCCGATTTCTCGTGTTACGTTGTCTTGGTCTTTGCTCCGATAGATCTTTATGCCTTAACTTTAATCTTCCTACGTCATAATTCGTGTTTTGTACGTACTGCGCGTTACATTGTGGGAACAGATTACGTCCTTTGGCCGTCTTCTGCTTGTGACTTGTGAGGATGAATAAAATCTATAATGATACTCGCTAGTGCGGATGCATGATGGGTGCAACTGTTGAGTTCCAATATTTTCATGTTTTTGAACTAAAAAACCTGTTCAAACTATTGTGAATGCAAACGTTTCATGAATATCCATTATAATTAATAATTATTCCGAGTTTTTAAGTTTTGTTTTACAATGAACTAATGACATTTGAAAGCAGACACCTATGTGCCGGATTCATTTCTTCTACTGTCCGTTTTTCGACTTAAGTGAGCTCGTAGTCTTAACTTTTACTCAACATCGGTGTGATGTAGTGTTAACACAAAGTCCTGTTGTATGAAAATGTCTGCCAACGAAAACGAATCTGTGGACATACGACTTTATGCGAATCGACGATCTAATTTGGTAAAAATATATATATATTTTTTCAGTAGGTTCCTACCTACTGTTTATTTTATTTGTTTTTTAGTG
>PVMI01020543.1:0-14271 GCA_008528875.1 Aulacorthum solani
CATTTCTTTTGATCGGCCTTCAATTTTAATTGTCGCAGTTAAACTTGTTTTATAGCACTACGCGTTGCATGAGTACTTATCGACGTTTCGGCGATTATTTCTGGTGCCTTTTGATCACGAAGCAGAGTATTATGTTTATCCCCACATTTTTTGCAGCCATTAAATTTACATTTATCTCCCAAATGCCGACTTAAGCATATTTCACAAATGCCTAATTTTTCTACTTGCGATTGCCGTTCGCGAATGCCTAGACTTATTAATTTTGGACATCGATAGGTATATTGCATGATTTTGTTCGCACATATAACATTTAAATAATTTAGCAGTAGTAAACTAGTAACATGCATCGACACTCGATTTTTACGCTGGTATCCATCGTATTTTTTTTCTTTCTGGTCGGCTGCCCTTGTTTTTTGTTCAGTTTTACCGTGTAAGTTTTGAGCTCTTTCTACGGCGTCTAATACTTGAAAAAGTTTATTTAAAAAGTGTCAGAAATCTCTGATATTTCAGATTTCGGTGCCTGTACTTTCCATGCTCGTAGTGTAGCCGAATCTAGTTACTTGCCAATTATGTGGATCATCATTGGTCCCCATGTCTTTGTTCCATGACCTAAACTTTCTAGCGCTTTCATATTATTAAACAACTTATCTACAAATTTTCTTAATTTTATTGCTGATTCATCTTCTAACGGCTCTAAATCAAAAATTGCTTTTGTGTGGTTTTGCACCAGTATGCACTTATTGTTATAACGCTTATTCAAACACTCCCACACAATCGTACAATTTTTAGTCGACATTTCAAAGCTTTGAATGACCATTAAAGCGTCACTTGTAAGAGCTGATTTAAAATAAAAAAAATTTTAAACGTCTGTCAATAACTTATTTCCATGAATAAGTGCCACAAACATGTAGTGAAACGAGGACCATTTTTTATAGTCCCCACTAAATGTAGGTACATTAAGCGCTGCAAGCTATTGACAATCGATGCTACTTATTACTTCACGCTGTTGTTGTCAGCTGCGATTTTGACATTCATTAATTTGTTCATATGTATCTGTATCTTGTTGCTGTTTGAATAATTCATCATATTTTGATACTGCTAGAAAATACGAATCTTCGAAATCAAATCTATATTGGCCTTCCGATGTATCTTGCACTTGCATTTCTATTTCCAACTGAATATTTTAAAATAAGTCCCAGAATTCTTCGACTTTTTTTCGTTTTATTTTTAGTATTCTTATGTCGTTAACCGTTTTACATTCATTGATATCGTTCAAAAATCTTGTTAGCTGACCTTTCAATCTCCTCGCCGCTTTATTTGCGTTACCGTATCTTGATCATCCATTGGTTATATTATTGAACTTGATTCTATTTGACTGATACTAAGTTCAGTGATAATTTATTGAGGTTCTGTTACGACTATTACAATAGGGAATTTTAGAATTTTATGTGCTTCGGAAAGCCCGACAATAAATATTAAATTTGATCTTACCTCGTGGTTTCTATGATACTCCACACTGTTTTAACACCCAAATTGCGGTGTTGTTCGGTTTTTTTTAGCGAATTGTAATTTATTTTTCGCCTTGATATCCTGTTTTAAGAACCCTGTTTGAATTGTGGAACGAGAAATTCGGTATAGGTTTGGCTTTCATCCGTTCACACTTTTTTACTATTATAATATTGAACATTTTCTTTTATTTTATTTTACAAAAAGGTTTTATTATTTTAATCTTGAATTATGTAATCATAGTAAAGGATCGTGAATAGTAAAACACTTAACTGATATTTTATAATTAACATAGCAATTAGCAACATAATTTATTTCAAAAGTATAATTTTATTTTCGATGCCGACACCTTATTGTAGTGGTCTCCAGTATACTGAATTATTTACGAACATCAGCCGTAGCCCTTGTGTTTTATTTCTATAATATATCTAATCTTATCGGTGTTCCAAACAACACTAATACAGCTTATGAGGAACCCCTGTGTAAAATTTCAAGTTTTTTGACAAAGCAAATAACTTTTTACCAGCGACAATTAAAATAAACTTATAAAAATTAAAAACTCCTAATGCCGTAAAATAGATTAAAAAAATCAAATAAAAAATAATTCAAGGTTTATATCATGTGGGAACAGAAAATGGTATGTTTTGGTGTTAATATTCTCTGAACATTTCAAGTATGTACATTTATTGGATTTTAAGTAAATCAAAATAGATTTTTTCAAAAACTGGATTTGAGTAAAAATTTCTGTTTTTCAAATATTTTTTTTCCAACCGTCTCTGAAAACAACTTGGAATTTCAATTTTGACCTCTTGTATTTTAAATTTCATATACTTAATGATTAATGTACAAATATTTAGATTAATTTTATACCATGAACGCATTCTCAATGTTCTACTCCTCTACGGTAAGGTGGTATTGACTTAAAAAACAAAAAAACAATATTTAGTCAATAATGTAATGTGATAGAAATAAACTTCATCATTAAAATAATTTAATTCAAATTTAACACATCCACTCAACGCTTACCATTGTAGAACGTTAAACAACTTTTTTAAAAAAAATTTACAAGATTTCATATAGGATTATTTTATAGGAAGTTTTTTCAGGGTACCGATTTTCAATTGAAGTTATTCATTTAGCATCGAGTGATGTAGTTATTGGCAGAGATATATTTGAATAAGACAAAACATTTGTTCTGGTGTTATATTACAGTATTAATTTAAAATGTATATCAAATAGAATTTTTTACTTTTTGCTATTAAAACATTTCTTGATTTTAATTGGCATCCGAATTTTACGATTACTAATTAGTAAGGCTCTGAAGTTATATGAGCTAAAATACGAAAAAATTGCATGTAAATAATATGCACAAAAAGATTAATGAAAATTAAAAATTCCAAAAAAAATATTTATGTTGTCATTAATTCGCACTAAAAGAAATGTAAAACATGGAAAAATAAATTTATAATGCTTAAAATATGGAGGAAAACTGCTTGCCATAATTTTGACATTTTATTGAACTAAATATATATATATTCAAAGATAGTAGGGACATGGGAAGAAAAAATTAAATTTTTTTTTTAAAAATATTTTATATCCATAGTATATTCAAATGCCTCTATTTGAAAATCAAGAAATATGCTTTTTCCCTAATAATGACAAAAGAAGCATTTTAAATTTTCAGTTTTTAAACTCAGGATTATACATATAGCTCGGATTTATTGTTTGGTTTGCTAGAAATCGAGAGCATATTAGATAATATGTAACTCCTACAACTTCAAACAATATCTGTGTCAACAATTTTCTGAGAAAGATGGAGATCTATCAGCAAATTAAATCGACTTCAAATCTTTTTCAAAAATACGACAGGACAAATAGTTGTCAGAATTCAAATTATTAAAATCGTATTTACAATATATTCATTTAATTATTATATTCAATAGATATAATATTCACACTATAGTGGACCCGACAGCATGTCCTGCATGACATTTCAAGCTATTAGGATATTAAACAAAGTAAGAAATAAAAGACAAATTATACATTAATTTCATTATTCTTTATTTTGAAATAATATCAATTTTTCAAAAACAATTCGTTACAATCAATAATGTTCGTTTATTTATATTATTATATTGATCACAAAATTACGGACATCGTCATAGATATGAAATTATTATTTAATATTACATATTATTATTATTATTTTATCCACATTTGGAACACGTGTGTAATGACAGGCAATGTTTGAAATATCAGCAATGTTTGTGAATCTAAACCAGGGGTGTTCAACCTTTTTATACGGCAGGCCACACATTATTATTTTTTAATCTTGCGGGCCGCATTTGTAGAAAAAACATGTATTCAAATCCGTATAGCCGTTTAAGAGGAGTTGGGTGACATACACAGTACACACTTATAGTAAAATTATATATATAAAAATATATGACATATTCGATACGATTTACCAATTAAAAAATTACTCGAAACTAAATAATAATTTTTAAATACATTTTTTTGTAATTTTTTACGTTTATTAAATATAAAATAATATAAAAAAATGGAATCTACAATAAAGTAAACATAATTATCTAATATATCGTTAATTATTTTCTCTATTACATTTAAAAAAATATTTGGAATATAATTTTATTATGTATTACAAACAATAATAAAAACGATAAGAAATGAAGGGGAATGACGACCAGTGCACGAGTGACTGACACATAGATTACATATTGGGTAGTAACGTAAAGCAAATTACAAATTACTGCAATGCAATTACTTTTTCAGTAACGCAGTAGTAATTTTATTACATTTTACTTAAAGTAACGCAACTACTATTAAAAGTAATTTCTATTAAATAACGCACAATCGCGGTATTTTCCACTTTATTTACTAAGGGGATCGGTGGTGGTCTATATTTAAAGAGTATAGTATAGGCAATAAATAAAGTCCGTGCGTCCGTGGCTTGGGACTGTGTGTGTCTAGTAAATTATTATTAGTGTGTGTAGCTTATAATGTATAGCAACTATAGTATTATAATTCTATGAATCTATTGCGGACCGGGGCCTGCAATAACGATAACCGATAGTTTCTCAGAAACACATACGCACGCGGCACTCACCCGCACATGGCACCACTGGCCCGTCGCGCGAGTGAAAGTTCCAGAACGTGTGTCTTAAACTATGTAGTAGTATGTACCTTATGTTCATCCTACAGATCGATCTAAAAAATACGATAATATTTCAGAAAACTAATCTGAATTCGTTATTATGTCTACTTGAGATCGGTCAGCCTACAATTTAAGTTTTCTGATTTTCATTCCGAATAACTAACGTTTGAAAATTCCTGAATTTTAAAATATTCAAACCAAATTTATAGGAGTTGTGGGGTAAAATTGGGAAAAGTGGACTGACAGAACTCAAGTACATCTAATCACAAATTCAAATCAGTTTTCAAAAGTATTATGGCATTACTAGGTTCATCAGAATCTTGGACAAAAGACTGGTATGTTTTGGGTAAAATAACTGATCGCCACCAATCCCCTTAAAATAATAGTTTTTAATGTATTACTAAAACAAGTAGGTGAAAACATATTCTACTGCCATAAGAAGTAGTTTAAATTAAAAAAAAACACAACAGTAAGTAGAATTTATAAATCACAATTATTAAAGGGGTCGCAAATTACTGAAATGTGCATTTGTATTGTTGTTTTATAGAAGTACTACCTAGTATCTATCTACTTATTATAACATGGCATGGAAATCCATTTAAAAAAATTGTTGTAGAGAATAGAGATACTTATCCAAGCGAATTACATGAAAAAAAATATATTTATTGACATAATTATACTAATTGTTATCAGAGAAAAAACAAAAGTAACGTTATTTGTAACGCACTACTTTATATATGAAAAAGTAATGTAATAAAAATAATTTTAGGTAACTCAAATGTAATTTGAGTAAAAATATTTGAAGTAGCGAGTAACGTAAATTCATTACTTTTTAAAAGTAATTTACCCAACACTGTTAGTTGGCGGGAACCAACTATTGATGGCTGATGGAGTAGATGTGGCTTCACCGTTGCTGCTGCCAGCCAACGGCTTCGGCCAGTCGGGTTGGCTTCTGCCGCACCCGGCACATTCCTAACTGTTGTGTTGTCTCTTGGACGGACCAGCCACATATTGGCGTTGTTGCTTATTTTTTTTAGGCTCAGACACCAATCTCTTTAACTGATCAAAAACACGATAGACGTCATGCATCAAAACCATTGGTTCTCCATCCGGCCACACCGACTTGAGACGTCCGTTTTCGCGCAACAATATCAACTGTTCGCTGTCAAACATGATGAAAAAAATGTATTAACCTCTTCGGAACACAGAAGAGTAGTAGGAAAATAATAATAATTTAAATGAAAAGGACCAGGAACACTTACGAATTTCCACTGAATAGCGTCGTTTCTAAGTATTTGTTTAAGAAATGAGCGCATTTTGAGACACTACAGAAAGGCAACACTTCCCGGACTAGATCGTCTACTGTCACCATAAAATCCGCATATACGTAAGGTTTGGAGTTTATGCAGTACATAATTTTCCCTTGAAAAAACTTCTTTTCTATCTGTCAAATACACACACACACACACACACACATATATATATATATATAATTTATTTATTAAATATAAGCAGGAATAAGTATTATACACATAATATAATAATTTAAAAAAAAATTATTCGGTATTCAAAAAAGTCTAAATAGTAGTTGTTTGTTTTAATACTACTTTAAATTTAATTTGAAAACATACTGGCTTGTTATTTATTGATATATTGAATTTGATCAAATAATAAATACTGGAGCAGTTATTATTGTAAGAAGTTAAAAAATATTCCACAAATATTAAGTCAAAAAATATAACTTTGTTACAAAGTATAAAACTGTACACACATTTAGTTGACAGAAAAACTACACAAATTTAAATCATCAGCCTAGAGAAATTAGTACGTAATGTTAAAATGGATATTTATATTTAAATACTAACATAGTCAATATAATATTATAATATTATTAATTTAGAGTTTAACCCATCTTATGTTTATTTAATGAACATTATCAAACTATCTATGTTGTACAAAATTTACTGAAGTTGATTCCTATGCTATATTTGTGAATAAATATATAGGTACTTGTTTTTAAGTTTAAAGGTATCAATGATCTATATTTTATAAAGGTTTGAAAAATAATATTATTTTATTCTAGGCTGTAATAATTTCAGTCAATATCAAAATATTAAACATTATTAACCTTGTATGGAGCATCCTGTGATGTGTTATTTGTCAACACCCGTTCAGGTATTTTGACTAATTCAAATACAAAAGCAGAGCTAATAGAAGCCTCTTCCATATCTGGAGAAGCAGGGCTTGACGGTGGAGACGATAAGTCAATGATTTCAGAGGCAGAAGGAGTTGGGATGGATCGACCATTCCTCAATGCGTTGCGTCGATGAGTGATGGTTAAACGACCACGCGGAAATCCGCCCCTATTATATGGCTGCTGAGGTCGAAGAGTAGTTTGTCGTTGCTGTTCAACATGCTGCAACCGTAATTGTTGTAGATATGCATGTTTAGGAAGCTGAGCGTAGGTTCGTTGCATTTGACTTGGATTTGACAAAATCATTTGGTTAGTTGGATGGTTCATACGTTGGCTAATAGGCACAAAGTTGGAAAAAAATAATTATTTTTCTGTTTTTAGATATTTACAAAATTGATTATTTGTATTATTTTGATTACACTTACCCAATTAATGGGGCTGCGTTGACTCGTGGTGCAACAACCCCCGCACTGTTTGTCAAATTGCTGCCTTGAGACGTTGTTGGACGCTAAAAATAAAATAAAAACCAAATTTATTACTAATATTTATTACATAGCCCACAACGTAATATTAATTATAGTAAAAATAAAACCCACTTCTAAATCCAAATAATTTTTTTATTATCACACATAAAGTACAACTTGTGGTCAATGTTTTTATAAAATTTTAAATTAAATAAAGCATCAAATTATATAAAATTGTAAAATTATCCAACATATTAACAGCTGGACTAGTCATTTTAAAACAATTTGAACTCAAATAAAAGGAAATCAACATTACTTTAAGTCTTCAAGAACATTTCAAAATATCGTTGAATTGTTTAAATTACCATCTGAGGAATGACAATTAGATTATAAAAATTGTTTATATTAAATAAAAAATATAAAAATGTTATTTATTTAATGGTCACAAAATTATAAAATCATAAATAATTTACAGCGTGAGCTTTTAACATCAGATAATTAGTTCAGTATTTGTATATAAGGAGTGAGGGAGTAAGGAGAGATTAAATTAAGAAAGTTAAAAATTAAATACCGAATTAGAGTGTACCGACTTGGCAGCCATGCTTTTATTTCTGTCTGCAATCGAGTAGCCAGAAGTTGTTGATGGAGGCTGAGCCTGAATGCTATTTGAATTAACCTACAAAAACAATATTTATTTATTAAAAATTCAGGTTGACATATTATAGAGAAAAAAATAGTTTATTTAAATGCATGCACGACACCGCTACCACCACCACCACCATCACCACTGCCAAGTATAATTTAACGAAATAAATAGAAGCAAAATTGCATGTTAAATTTAAAAAGCCTTTAAACCATTTTTCTCATTTATATATCATTTTGTTAGGTAAAAAATATGTTATCCTTTTTATTTATAGACCCACTATTTAATAGTTAAGAATACTCCACATCCGCTTGTGTTGCCTCAGTCTTACAAACGAACGACATTAGGTGGTCAGAACATTCTTTGCGTTCCTGTGTTGGTTTTTTACGATGGTTCAATTTTTAAGTGAGTCATCAGAATTTTTAATTTACGATTACACACACATCAATTGCTAAAAAAACTGACCTATCGTATAAAACCAAAATACGAACACAGATAATGTTCTTACCATCAAGTTTCATAATAGATCGATTCACTCTAATTTTTAAACTAACAGTATTAAACGTGATCTGCTGAACGTAAATTTGCTATGTTACGCATTTGTAAGACGGAGACGGCACATATGGGTGTGGAGTCCTCTTGGTGCTAAAAATAATTGTAAGCATTACATACATAATGAATTTAAATACATTGTGAAAATGTATTAATTTTTTTAAAGAACTAAAAATATAAAAGCAATTTGATATACTAAATGTCCATTCATTTAGATATTTGTTCATACCCACCGGTGGTGTTACTATAGGTGCTGGTGCTGTTGATGTTCGGGAAATATTATTTTCAGTTGATACTCCTTCAGGGGGTGCTTTGATCCATGCACCTGGTGGATTGACATGTTCAGACTGATTAGGTAAGAGTGGTGTATCAAGCACCTTAGGGGGCCAATATTCGTCAAAATTCGATTCTGGTGGATAATAAAGCTTGATTATATCAAGGTCGACCACTATGCATGAGTTACTGGAGAACAACTCATTTCTGATACCCTGAATTGTACAACAGAACTTGAGGTAAGTCAAGTCCCAATTATCTATTTTTATAGCTTGGCTTTGTAATCTTTTTATATCACCTTCAAAATAGAATAGCGGAACATATTTTTGACCATCTTTGGTACAATATGGTATAACAGAACCATGGTTAATACGTATGAAACCGCATTTTCTATTTTGACCTGAAGTATTATTGTTTAGTAATCGTTTATAACATACTTCTATGAATGTATAAAATTCACGAACATCTTCTAAACGAACAATAATATCTTTTCCCGCAAAAAACTCGTTTGGCCCGTATAAAGAGTCAACATGTTTTTGATTGATTTCATTTAATAACTTAGCTTCAGAATCAGTGATAAAATAACTTTTTATTGATGTGCATGAAACATAAATATCTGACTTTAAACAATGTAAATAATTGCTGAGTAGTTGAGTTTCAGCCATCCGTACAGATACAAACATCAAATGTACACCTTTAATTACTCGTATGATGTATGGTACATGGTATTCTGCAATTAAACTCCAAGCAAATCTACCTATTTTGTATAAAATAACATACAATATAGCGTTTTTAAGGGAAATTTCAAAACATGAATTAATTCCTGATTGCTTACCTTTTACACTCTCTACATCTTCATATTCTGTATGTAATGTTTTTGGATTATTTGTTGTAATCGTTGCACTTGCCACAGTTACTGTTTTACCGAATCTGTTTATATAAAAATTAGCCCGAGAAGCAACCTGATTTTTTGCTGCAGCTGCTTCTGCATATTTCTTATGATTTTCTTTCATTTTTAGGGCAATTGCGTCGATTTCAGGATCATCGGGTTCATTTTTAAAAATTTTCCCTGTAAATTAATTTTAATGTTATAATTAAATTATAGGTGACCTAAAATTTAAAAAAATATTTATTCAGAAAATAATTTATGGATTTTATACAGAAAAATGTTCAGAGAAAGTAAAAGAAAACAGTTTGGCAATAAAGCTGTGATAAATTTAAAAAAGTTTATGAATAAGATTACTAATTCGATTAATGAACCATAAAAATGAACATTAGGTATCTTATAGATTCTATAAAACAAAAATTGAAAATATCTAAATATAGGTACCTTTTTAATATAAATATAGGTACTTTAGCTACCTATTTATTTTGAGATTATGTAAGTTATAACTTACAATTTTTAGTAAGAATAAAAAAATTTGGTATGATAATTATTCTAGACACTCTTAAATACCAACTAGGTATAAACGAATAATGTGCACGAGGGTCTGCATTAGATACTGTTTTAAGGGCGCGAACGATTGCACGAGGTCCTTATCGGCGGCACTTTTTTAGGCATACAATTGCGAGGGTAATATGAAGTATTATTTGTTCTTATAAACAACGTTGCCAAATATATAGGTACTGTTTGTGCCCCCGGTAATACATACTTATTATTAACTATCGACACACACACACACACCACACACACACACACACACACAACACATTAGTCATATTGTAATTTATATTGTTTTATTTTTGTATAATTGTACCGAGTTATAATATAATATTATGAAGATTATAAGATAGCCGCGAATATTATTAGCACCGCCGCCCAGGCCAACAGTCCGATGTATAGTGTCAATTATATAAATAATATATTTGTCAAAATAGAATTTTGCAACATTATTGTGCTTGGCTTTTTTCTATACAATATTTTTAAAATTATTTCGTACGTGCGTGAATCGCCACTTGTTCTTATTTTTATATACGCTATAGGCGCTAATCGCCTATATAGCTATATTATTATAATACATACTTCGCTTACGCAAATCGTCGAGTTCGTTTACGTTACATTATATATACCTATGTGGGTGCTAATCACCACCTTTTATAAATTACTTTTGATTGTATCAAATTATATTTTTTGTAGTTGGCTCAAAATAGCCAATTAGTTGTACCTATACATCTGTTTATACTTTATTCTTATATTTATTTATGCTAGGTAGCGACTGGCCAGCAGTTCACCGGAAAATTGCGAGTCATATTATTTTAATATTTATTTATTTATTGTACGTATTATATTTATTTGGTGAGCCAAACGGGGATTATATATAATTATTTGAATTATCTAAAATTGTATTATAAATGAGGAAAATCGATAAAAATGTGTACTAAAGCTTTTTAGATTTGAATCTGTATTTACACAAAACGATTTTAAAACCTAATTAACAACATATCGAAACAATGGAAAATGCATTACAGATGCTACAACATCCGAGCCCTAGTAATGACTATAATGACTATGAGTATATTATTATTTATTACACATTGACAGGTTTAAGCCGGGTATGTTTTAGTTCGTCTGTGTTTCTAAAAATGTCTTTCAGTCACAGTGTATCAACGGAGTCGATCGGCAGCATTGTGTCCGAGCTAAGCTCAGAGAGGGTTTGCATTGTGTATATATTATTATACCGGTTCTCAGAATTCTAATCATATAAACCCAAGAAAATATAACTAGAAGAAAGTGGTCACTATAAAATACAATATTATATCATAATAATAATGCATTAAAGAAACAATATCTGTCAACAATATATTATTCCAAAAACAGGTGTCTATAATACTTTTTAACACCAAAATACAATATCCGCTCCATACATAATAATAATACATATTACACGTATTTTCTACCGATTGAACGACGCCCGACAGTGTGTCGCCACTTTAGTACATTTTACCCATCTGATACTTGTTTCTATCATCGTAGTCACAGTAGACAGCTCAAAGAAACTGACGTTTATATAATACACGATAAACCAATATAAATATGAATGGACGTGTTTAGGAAATGCACAGTGAATAGATTATTATACATTAAATGTAAAAGAAATTTCATAAAACAATCCAATTCGTCCATATTGTGGCTTGGTATCTAAAAGTTATATATAATTTCCTTAAATGAGAGAAAAAAGGTAAGTGGATGTCGCTCAGCTGTGCAGTGTTACAAGTGGATCACTGTAATGGATGGTGTTAAATTTGAATTTAATGATATAAGTCTACATATTATATTACTTAGTAATTTAGTATATTTGATGAAATTGTGATTAGAGTAATTTATTTTACTAGTAAGCATTAGTACTAAGTAGTAGATTAAATTCATTTTTGCCAAAAAAATGTGTTTGAAAAGTCATTGAATGTATAAAATATAATAATATACTTTAAAAGTTTCAAGTTTTTACGAATAATATTTTGAATTTAATGCAATTTGACATAAACCATTATTCTTGGTTATTTAATATGTAATTTCATCTACATTTGAAAATAAAAAAACTAAAAAAAAAACTGTACTCATGTATTTTTAGATTTTTTTTGTTACAGAATAACCTGCTACAGTGGGACTTGTTTTTATTTTTCATCCCTTAGCTATATAATTACTTGTGAATTTTGGCAAAATTTGAATTTAAAAAAAAAAAACTTTACGTATTTTTAATATTTTTCAAATAATATTCTAACATAATATCAGGTACCTTGTACTGAATTTTCAAACTTTTTGAACCAACAAATAAAATTGTATTGACATTTGTAAAAAAAAAACTAAAAAAATGAAAATTTAAAATGTCCGATTGAATGTAACTTTTTCCAAAACAGCGTTTGCCGGGTCAGCTAGTACTGTATATAATACATATATATTATATAAATATAAATATAAACAATTAGACTCATTTAATGTTTTGGTATCTTACTAAGTATATAATACCTAGTATCTGTTTAATAAAATATTTTATGATTATTTCTTACATAATAAATAATATACAGTAGTATACTAGTCTCAACTCTATTACAAACACATACACACACACATATAATATCTCTTTGATAGACAACTAAATAGTACTAATTTATTAGTTTATAATTTACTACTTATTAGATAGGTAACTACTGTTCTTAAAAATAATTTATAAAGTATAAACACTATAATCTATAAGTTAGTTTTGATTTGGAAAAATCAAAAAATTGAGTACGCCAATGTATTAGCGTTGTATAAAAATTTAAAAAAAATTGATATTAACTTTTAACTTAACTGAGTTTTTCTTTAATTAAATTAACTTTTAACTTTTAACTTTTTGTTATTGGTGCATATTAACTTAACTGAGTTAAAAAAAATCATTAACTTACACAGCCTTGCGCCTATTAGTAATATACACAACATACCCACTAGTGAAAATCTGATAATGTAGTACACAGTATTCATTTTTTTATCGTGCTCATCAAAGAGATCGGCCGATGACGATTGTGCTCAATTGGGTATCACCACAATTAGGATATACACATATATTATACAACAATAAGACGGTAAAGCACGATTAAGCATAGAATTCCTGTTGCCAAAATGTCGTAATTTATTTTTTATATTCATGAAGTATTATAATATCAACTATTAGGATACCAAACTTAAACGAGTCAAAAACTGTGAATTTTTTATTGGACAAGTGTCTACAGCATTTTGATAAATATTTCAGCAAACAAATGTTTTGAGTGGCATCTAAAATAAGTTTTAGCTTAAATACAGTTTGGACAAAATATTTTTCGGCTAAAATATGGTTCGAGAAAAATAATTGCCAGTTGAAATAATATCGGCTAAATTATTATCGTTTAAAATATTATATCGTGTCTAAATATCTGTCTGCTGTCAACTGTTATCAGGCTGTTATTTTGGGACTTTTTCTAGCCCATCGAATACTCGAGGCCGACAAATTTGGAGCTAAAACAATTTGAATAACCAACAACATAATCACGAGTTTATTGCAGTTTCGCAGAATGTATTAGTTTACTATCTTAGTACATGGGTATATGTGCCATGAGTTGTAGGAAAGGGGTGTGATGAATTTAACATTTAGACAATTTTGTTTGAGGTATAAAGGTTGTTTTTGGTTGTATAAAAGGTTTTAGAGAAACGGCATCTGCTTTGAAATGAGAATCGCCTGACAACATAATCGTTAAATATTGACCTTCTGGTAAAATATCTTTTTCTATATTATAGACTCAAACATATTATTTAATTTTATTAAGGCATAAATAAATTGTGAAAAGAGTAAAATCAGGGGTAAAATCAAACTTTGTAAATACTTACACAATATTTTATAAGAAAAACAAAATATAAACAAGAATAATATAATAATAGTAAAAAAAGCCAAAAAGGGCGGGTAAGCGGATGTCGCTCTGCTGTACAATAGCTGGTTACAAGTGGGTTACTGTA
>PVMI01020558.1:0-16880 GCA_008528875.1 Aulacorthum solani
CCGTAAGACACTTCCATGTACATATTATATTATTTATATATAATGAATTTTAAAAAAAGTAATTCATAATTTATTGACCACGTAAATATAACATAATATACATAGTCGAGCTGTAATAGTAATAATAGATATAATGAATTAAAAAAAATATTTAAATCTAAATTTAATCTTTTGACCACGTAAATTATATAATATATAAGTGAGTAATGAGTTTATAAAGTACATTAATACCTATGGACCATTGACAGATTATAGACAATACTAGCTATTTAAACAAGTGTAAACTTCAGGTCGTCGCCGATTAAAAATAATTAAAACATAAAACAATGCACACTGCATATTATATTATATAATTAGATTATATTATTCTACAAAATAATACTAATATAATAATACTGTAAATTGTTTCCGATTGTTGCAAAACGATTTCATGGTAAACGTAGTATAATATAGGTATTACAACATTAGGTACTATATGATCAAAACAGGCAGTAGGTATAAAATAATAATTAATAATGATATAATATATGTTTATTATAATAATATTATGTTTGATGGATATTAACGAGGTATATGATTAATAATATGAAATATTCGTGTATTATTAAAAATGGCACAAATATACTTTTCTTATATTTTTTTTACTCAGTGAAACTAACCATTTGTATAGGTTTGTTTGTTTATGAAATTGAATTATTAATTTTTCCGCGAAAGAAGTTCAGACATTGGGGTTTTATAAAATAATATCCTGACATTTTCAATTTCAACATAGAACTTAGAAGGCTTTATAATATATTATATGAGTAACAGTAACAAATGATTGACTTTCGAGAAAGGGAAAAAAATTCAATTCAAAGAAATAATATATTATTAAATTTATATTTTCTCAAAACAATAATAAATGTTTTCCACAAGAAATCGATCTGAGCATACCATTTTTCTAATTAGGTATTAAAAAAATAATTTTCAACAATGAAAATTCGCAATTTTCTTTTCGCTATCAAAGTATAAAACAATAAATATCTGATATTTTCATCAATACATCGAGTCTGTTGTAAGCAGAAAAATAAAATAAAATACAAGACTTAAAATATTTATTTAGAATACTTTTGATTGAATTTCTGGGATGTCCACGGGATACCAAACGATATTTTAAAACCACTAGTGCCAAACACGATATGGAGAGGTTGGGTTGGTAAGGACTAAACTTACCTCTAATTTACAGGGATGTGTGGAGAACGCCTAAAGGAATTTATTAGTATTTCAAACTCAGCAAAAGTATGGGTAGTATTATGTTTATAGTTGATACAATATAATATAATAATAGCGATAGTGTGATACGAAGCAAATTGGATCTATTTGTCATCCACCAAATAATATTATGTTTGAAATAATATAATATAATGTACAATATTTTATTATAATATCATATGATGTTTTGAAATATTTTCACATCGCCTTACCGACTATGATGTGATCTCTCACGATCTGTACGTGATTGTCACGATCCGGCCTGGTGTGTTCGTGCCAGAAGCCGACCACATGTCCAAGCTCGTGCACGACAATGCCAAACTTGTCGCAGTTTTTGCCTATAGATATTGCCTGCGGTCCGTTACCACGTTTGCCCACGAAAGAACAGCATCTGAAAGAAGAGGGAAAAAAATGAATACGTACATAAATCTTCAATCTATAATGCGAACCACCAACATTAATTATTTAAATACTTAGTTATTTGGAATGTTCATATAAGACACCGGCGAAGCGTCCGCCGGGATTCCTACACGACATGATTATATATGTATATGGTAATATATTACTATGTTATAATGGCCATCCCCACACATAATAGGTACTATATTATTTATCATTTTCGTAGACCTAATCGTGACTGAATTTTATTTCAACTTAAAGTTATTAAATATTTAATTGTTGTAAACTAAATTAAATAAATATTGATTAGAAACATAAATTCTAAAATATCCATCAGTTAGTATTTATGATAATGTAACATAATACTTCCTACGTCATTGGTCACTGTTGCATACTCGCATTGTTTTAGTTATCTAAATTATTAAAATATTAACTCTTCAGTTTATACTCAATGACTGGATATTTATGATATTTAAATGGTAAATCTACTTAAAGTAAATAATATTAAGTAGGTAACCTAACTTAGAAGTCCAAATATTAAAAATATTAGTACTGTTTAGTTTGAAATTTAAATTGGTGTCTTTAAAAGCATATTTTTTAATAATTCATCATAATTAATAATATTATAATTGAGTAAGTTGTGTTCGTTAATTATTTTTAAGACAGTCAGTAAGACATTGTACTCAAAATGCAAAGTGTAGGTTTCGCAAAATTAAGAAAGTATTTAGACGGGTGAGAGTATAGGTATTATACAATATGTATAATGCTCTAATATGAACTTGAAAAACTTAAATTTTTTGATATCAAAAAGGGGTTGTCTTGTGAAAAGCGTTCTAAGAAACTTTCTTTAGAGCAAAATAGAAAAAAAAGTAGGTGCTCTAATTTAAACTACATCACAATCAAACGATACTGGTGACATGATAAAAAATTCACAAATTTAGTGAAAAACTACATACTTTGATAAATCAAAAAACAATACCTAATTACTTTAATGATTACTTTAAAAACGTAGAACTAACTACCAAACATACCTGTATATTGTATAGGTATAACCATATAAAACTATATAAGCCATACAAGCCAATGATCCATAATATAGATGTTACTGATACTAAACAACTACATAAACATTTTGCCGACATATATTTTTGATACATTTAATTAAATTAACAATAAAGTAATCATAAAAGTAATAAAATCCATAAAATATGATTCTTCTTCTGGATAAGATGGAATTAATAAAGTTTCAGGGTTGTTACGAACTACGAATGATATCTTATCCGAATTATTAGTTCAAAATTATGTTAAAAGCATTTTCAATTTTCCTTCTCATTTTATACAGAATTAGGACTGTCTACATATTTAGCAAGTATAATTAAAAATTATGTTTTAGTTTTTTTTATTATAATTATTAAAATAAATAAAATACATGATAGTTATAATATTTATCTTAGTTTTCTTGGATATTTTATTTTATTGAGGTAAAGATGTAAAAAAATATTAGCCATGAATTCCAAAATATATATTTCATTTTTTTTTTTCGAAAATTTTCGTGTTTACACATACATATTTCTTTACCTATACTTTTAATCGTATTATTTTGTTGTTTGTCCGTAATTTGTAGTTCAATATAATATGTTTCAATTTGAAAGTGAACCAGTTCGAATATCAATTTTCAGATATGGGAACCTACTCGGATGCAGCAGCCTATAATGTACTAATATAATATAGTAAATTAAGAGAGCTAGGTAAAATGTTAATGATAATAATACCAAGGTATGGCTATACATTATGATGAATAGTTTCAATTTCCTACTAATAATTTTTGACTAGTATCTGTATGGGACAAAATAATTCGTCAATCCCACTTGATGTGAGAAAAACATAATTTTAAGAGAAAAAACGAGGAAGTCTTTCTGCTGTACAAATGTTATCGAGGCTATTAGTAAATAGGTCACTACAATAGATGCATTAAATTTGAATCCATTTAATTAATTATTTCATACGAAAAACGATTCTGAGACCGTCTGTTAGCCTATATTTCTAAGAATTCAAATTGCTTTAAGAGTAAATTATTTTGCTATTAATTATAGGTAGGTTAAACTAATTTTTTTCAAATACAAATCAACACAAAATAAAAAAAAACCATTATTATTATAATATTATTTAATGTATACTAAATGATAGCTGCTATAGTTCTTTTACTGCGTATATGTATATATATTTTACATGCAAGTCATTATAACAAAAAAACAAAAGAAGATAAGTTATTTTTTGTTTAAATATCCGATTCCGTATAAATTTGAATATGAAATGTCTATAAAAAAAATTGTGCAGATGTAAGTAATAATATGTGATTGTATTAAAAGTGTAATTATACATTTTTCAAAAAAAAATATTATTTTTCTATGGAAATTGTATTAGGTATAGTTATTATGATTATTATTTTGTGTGTCGGTATTATGAAATTATAGAAGGAAATAGGAAATTAAATTCAGATTAATATCACTCTGTTAAATTATTGTATGAATTATCTATAGTAATCCATACATATATGCAGATATTTAGGATTCAAACTTTAAGGTTTAAAAAGTGCATTATGGAATGCAAATTATTACTTAAGACCTTTTCTAAACCTTATTTATTTGTACCTAGGTACTGGTTATAATTTCGGACGAAAGTATTATGTACCCCACAAAAATATTTTAACTTTTAAAATAGAGCACGTGTTATTTATCTAATATTAATGTACCAATTATATAATATATTGTAGTAAACTGTCGTTTTTATTAATAAGATAAAGGTTTTCATAATTATTCATAATTTTAGTTTAATTATTATAGCTTAATATGGAATTATTTAGTCGATTCAAAAAATATACATTATAGAAACAATTTTTGAAATTTATTTCCATTATACTTCAAAAAACTTTCTTTATGCAGTACATAATGATTATATCATCATATTATTTGAAATATTTTATTGCAGATTGTGAACTCATGAACCCGTTATCTTCTTAAAGAATAAATAAATAATTACACTAACATCATATGAGACCCGTGTATTGTATATATTGTTATTATATAGATGTATTGGTGCACAGTAATTAATTTTACATTATTTAATAATTTAATGATATATAATATTAATATTAATAGATAGAGTTATATATTTGGGTAACTAATATATTTATCACAGATGTACATGTTAAAAATGATAAAATCCTCAATACAATATAACACAGATATTTCTGAGGACTAAGCTTCCAACCCTATTTACTTTCTATCTGTAAGGTTCAGAAACTAAGTATATGATATATAGTACCCACACAAATTTGGATATCCTTAAGACTGAAATAATACGATAATTTTTTTTTTTTACTTTAGAAAAGTAACCACTAACCTTACTACAATAACATTATTATACAAGAACAGGATACATTACACAAGATTTAAATATGAACCGTATTTCACGGATGTGTACGATTTCGTCTTACCCACAAGGTCTTTCGGTGAACACAATGTAATTAGGGTGCTCGTCTGGATTACGTTCGACGAATTTAATACAAGTGAAATTTTCCCAATGCCGCATGGCTTGTTTGAACAGCGCTTTGTGCGGACCGCCGAAGCTGCTGTCGATCTCGTAAGGTATTACTCCAAAATCCCATACCCTTTCTTTTCTTGCCGTTGCCGCTCTCCGTCTCCTCGAATGGACAATGTCCCTGGAACCAAATACATTATTTCGACGTTATCAAATTGAATTATTGAGACGGTAATAAATTATATTATCGTTTTCCAGAGAGTGAGTATTCTAATTTGCCCACTTCCGACTTACACTAGGAAGTAAAATTTGTAATTTATTAAAAACTATACGTCTATTTAATATATATACAATTATATTACTTATTAGTGCACGAAACGAGAACATATGGATACCAATAATAGGAGTAGATAAACTATATCTCAGGAAATTCGATGTATGTCATATAAAATTTCGGAATGTATAATCCTCGTAAAAAACAAAATAAAAAATAATATAATATGTGAGTATAATGTAATCTTATAGTGATATCCCTGCATTTTACTATACATAAATAAAAAATATTAGCTGTTTGAGATGAATTTTTAAAAACGTATCATTTAATTTCAGGGTTAGGAGAAAATGTTAATATTAAAAAACATTTCACTTTTGCATCCTGGGATGAAGTACACTTGTGTTGTATGCAAAAATACTTACACTAAATAGAGAAATATTAAGTATTAAATCGATCGAAAAGCATATCGATAAAGCCATATAGGTATATTACATTACATTGTGAACAGAATAATTATTCAGTCAATTTATAATGAGCTAACTAATACTTTATAAAAATATGAAAAACATTGACATTTTTTTTATTCATCTTAATATTTTCTTAAACATTACCAGGTTTACGGATAAAAACACATTGTTTAAAATATATTTTTTTAAAGACGCATGTTGATTATTATTATTAAAGCGTTTGATTTCTGAGTGTGTGAAGCTTGTAAAAATCGTTCTTAAAAATATTGTTACAACGTTTCAAACGTAATGAGAAACTGCTTCAATAATATTAGAATACTCGTAATAATTATAGTATCCTCTATCTCTAATATGAGATATAAGAATATTTTGTGGGAAATTCATTCACACAAACCCGTGAACACATGGCATCTTCAAACGTTCCTGCAACTATAATTAATCAAATATCATTGGAACCGCGGGGGAACATAAATAATAATGATAAACATCAAGCCCACAATTTTCGCCAGCAAGTAAATCAGCTGTGTCGGTTGGGATGGAAACACTCGAAATATAACTATTATTTTTGTTATTTTATCAACGACACAAAATAAGCAGAAGAGTGGAGTTGCCTTCTTTGAATATCTCTAAATGTCATAATATGACTTAATATTTAAGAATTCATATTTCTATAATAATAATATTAGCTGGTACATGATTGACGTGCGGTTAATAAGACATCGTCTAAAAACTACGTGGTTAATCTAGGTTTTATTTTTGATAAGGAATTGTGTTTCCGTTTAAAATTTAAAATACCATGTCTTATAAAGCTCGTAAGTTGTTGATTTTTGTTAAGCTTGTACTTGAGTTGATTAAACTATCATCCTCTAATCTCTGCTGTTCCATTGTTATTTATATTTTGAAGTACGATACCATTTAATTTTCTACATATAATTAGCGTCAAGTTAAAACTTGTCCAGAGGAAGTTGAATGCAATTGAATGCCCCCTTGTTTTTGTGCTACTGACTTAAAATATTTAGCTGATAAAAGTATTGATAATTAGTAGTGTTATATAATTGTCTAAAATTATTAATTGAATTCTCCAGTATAATTGAGCAATGTCCATTTCTGGTATCTCAGAACTTTCAACGTTAACAATAATTTTCCATTTCTATATATTACATATTATTTTATTTAAAAAATAATCATATCTGTACTGAATGATAAAGTTGATCAATGAGGATCTATCATTCCTTATTTGATTTACTATTATATCATTGTCATGTTTACTATTCTGGTTGTAATTCACTTCAATTTTAGTTTTCTATATAGTTGGGTTCTTTTCCTTTCATGTAACAAAAAAAAAACTTATTTCTGCAAAAAGGGAAAGAATGAGTACACCTCTTTTTAAAGATATATATATATACGATTTCATGTTTAATTTACTGTTTTATTCGTTATCATTGTTATTGCAGCAAAAAGCACATAATATTATCATGTACGAAAAACAACCGTTTCCTATAAGCAAGATAACTTTTTATTTTCTGTTATCTACTTATCCCATAAAAACAAAAAGGATTTTGAGGTTTTTTGATTTTTTTTACAATGTTGTTATGAGCTATAAGATTCATTATCATACATAATGACTAAAGCTATGACTTATTCATATTGTACATAATTAAACATATCATAGATATCAGAGTAATGCATATGAATACATTGTTAAGTATAGAGTATTTAAGTACAACATTAAACTTTATAACAATACTGAAAATTTAACCTTGTTAAAATCTATTTTTTTCAATTAATTTTTATAAATTGTTTTGTAGTTTTTTTTTTTAATTTTACCCATGTCACAACCAGTTTTTTTTCAAAAAATGGAAATCTTTTCTATTAATTCATATCCAAATATTATAATTTTTTTAAATTTAATACTTAAACTATTAGCTACCTGTTATAACTATGCAAGTGTTTTATTAGTAGTATTTTGAATTTGTTACTCTCGTGAAGTATCTAAAAAATATATTAAAAATGCATTTGTCTTTAAAAAATGTTGTGTTCATTTCTATTCTTGTAGTGCAGATGATTACATTTAAAAGTTCAAAGATCATTTAATTTTAGTGATATACTAGTCCTTAATTTTGGTTATTATATACATAGGTATGAATGAATATGCCCCAGTTTCTCGTGTAATCGAAAGAATAAAAATTATTAGTACCTATGTGATAATAGGTACACGATACGTAACGTCGTAGGTATGGTCTAACATATAGTTTAACTACCTATAATACTTATAATAAAACATAAATATAGAAAAAAACATTATGACATTGTGTTCAAGTGACAACTATTGGTGACATTTATGCAGACCACTTATAAGTATTGTAAGTAAACACACCTGGTACCTAGTGACTAGTATTATACAATGTATAATGCGATGTATACCTAAGAATATAAAGCGATAGACGTGCCAACGTGAAGACCTGACAACCGAAAATCAAACTCCGCAATACGTTCGTCTTTCAGTCTTTGCACAACTGCAACGTGTCTCGTATATAATACCTTAACTATAATAGAGTTGTCCTATGAGCTATCATGTGCGTACCATGGTTCCGACGGTTGGGTAACAATAATGATTTCATTCTTCGAAATCGACCTCACGAATTTTTCACTTCACGGCCGAGGAGAAATGTTTTTTTTTCGTTGCCCTGATAAAAATATGTCGATGAAAATGTCTCACATCAACTACTATTCTGTAAGTTTTAAGTTGTTTACTCGAACCCGTCGAATATTGATTAAAATTCAAGATGAATCCCCGCTGATCACGGTTCACTAAGGGCTTAAAAAATTATTTTTTATTTAGTAAAATGTATAATGATAGTGATAGAAACTGCACATCTCTCATAGAAAACAGTATGTTAAGATGTTAAATTTGTGTTCATGTGAAGAGAATATAAATTATGAAGAATTTTGATTTTCCTTATTTAATATAATAATTAGTGAACGTCTTGTACAAGACAACACTTATGTATGTGGTGTATCATGTGATTTTAGATTCTTAGCAACATATATAATATGAGTAACCAATTATTTATAACAGGGTTTTGTTTATTTTTGGACTAGCTTATAATTATTATGTAATCAATTCTTGGATTTATAAACTAAATACAATTATCTTCGAACTTCATATGTCTATACTAATAAATAATTAAATCAAGCTAAAAATATTCTAAAAGAGCTCTTGAAAATCATCAAAATTTAATTCAATTTGTATTCTACATTTCTATGTATTGTGTAACACGATAAAAGCATTTATTGTATTGATAAAATAAAACTAGTTCGTTATTTTTCACACTGCGTTACATATTATGTACAAATAAAAGTGAGAACAAACTATTATGAATGAAAAAAAAAATCCTTATTATATATTTATATAATTATATCCACAATAATTTTCGTACTCGTCAGTTATGAACACATCATCTAAAATAAATATATATATATATATATATGTGAAAATAACTCAAAAAGTAGGTACAGTTTTACTGTTTCGATGGAATTACATAACTATAATATTATGTAGCTAGTTCATAAATGCATTAGAAACGTAGGAAAACATCAACAAATATTGAAAACTATACCTACATTTTTAAAAAAACAGACATTTCGAATATCCACACTTCAATATTTTTTCAAACAAACCCCTTATGTACACTCAAACATTTAAAAACTCATAAAATGTAACTGCAATATAATATATCATTATAATTATTATTTTTTGGGGTTCATATTGCATCGACGTAGATTGTAAACTAGAGACAGATGGTAGGTACAATGTACATATTATAACAAATGGAATTTTTCAGTAGTTTTCGTGAGAAGAAAATGACATGGAAATGTAAGTAGTGAATACATTTGTTTTAAACATTTTAGCCAATAAATTTGATCTTACATTAAATTTGTTTGTATGATAGTATTGGCAAATACAGATTTAAAATAGGAAAATGTGATAAATGTGTTGTTTATTTTTTTTTCTCTTCGTATTTCGTAATTTTAATATAGGACTAATTTGGTGTACCATCTGATATTTTAATACATATTTTTTTAACTATAAACCATAATGTACATATTATATGCTATTGTGTAGGGCGCTTTAGATAAATACCTGCTTAGAGAATTATCAAGAACCGTAGTTTTATCTCGATGATCATCGTTTTTTCTCTTGTTCAAGTGGTTTTTTCTTGTCCTATTGTTGTGCCTGTGTCTTATCTTGATCTGTGGTACATCAATTGACTTACTCGTCCCTGCCAGTACGATACCCTCTTCTTCGATTTGCAACCCTTCGTTGATTTCTTTTTTATATTTTTCAACTTTTTCTGCATATGCCTGCCTGTCTTTTTCTTTTTTGTTAGTGTACTCTACATCAGGTACTGCTATATCACCCATAAAATTACCTGAAAAAAATTCTTTATTAAATATACTATTATATTCGAATAAATATAGCTTTAATATTTTATTTTATCTAGACTCAATAAATTACAATATGGATACCTATAATAATGATTTTGTTTTAATTTGTATTTTTAATACCAAATAGAAATTTAAATGAATTGGAAACTATTAATAAAATAATTTAATCTAAACAAACAAGTAAGCACTGATAAAAAATAACAGTGGAAGCAGTATTTTTTTGATTCTAAAATAAGAATAAGAATTTTGTTATTCTACGGGGATTATAGTTGATTGCCATTAATTTTAAAACGATTCAAGCTCATCAGATATTCAGAATGTGTTGCGCTAACTGTATATAAATTCATGTAATGCACCATGATTAAATAATATTTTGTTAGTTGTTTTAATTAAATCATTTTAAATTTTACAATCAATAAAATAAACAGTAGCAAATTATTGGAAAACAAACCAAGTTACACAAATAACAAATGGTTGAAAATATAATGTATTATCACAATATATCTACACTAATAACACCTATTATATTTATTTACAGTTTTAATATCCAATGCATTGGATTATTCGATTATGAAACCAATTATCTGTGATAGTAAATTCATATCTTTTGTTTTATAATTATTTAAAACTCGATCATCGTTTACTTTTTTTTAATATTATGTAATATTGTATTGTAATTTATGTTTTTTTTTAAATATAATATATAATAAGATTTTATAATAATGGCCACTTAAAAATATCAATTTAAAGTCTTCAGATTTTTACCATAATTCAGTACAAAGTGTTTAAAGCAAATTCCGGATTATGATCTGGAATTTGTTTAATACTTCTATAATACGGACTAGAAATTCCGGTAAAATATTTTTAACACACAAATAAACCCAACCCAATAAATTTTAAATATATGTTAATAAAATAGTTTTTTAATCTAGTCTTAATAGTTTGATACGCGCTTATTTTAAATGCTATTAAAATTAATATAACGCCTCCGGGAACTTCATCGTTATGTCTCTATATTATAATACAAAATATCAGTTATATATTTTATCATATAATATATTTATATACTGCTGATGTATTCAATATACGTAAACTCACTGTTGTATTCACTGTATGAAAATCACGTGACTACTATTTTTTATTTCGCTGCAATTGGTATATTGTCTATATATATTACTATAGTAATGTATACCTTCAGCCAGTCGGAGTGATAAGTAACTTATTTATCACGAGTATCTGAATGATGTATCTACTACGCTTGTTGTAGTCTAATATAGAGCAAACGAAACTGTTTTACTGACTTAAGTGAGTACCTCGCAAGCGGGACGTGTCCTTCTTCCTAATGACAGGATTAAGAATAGGTAATAATGTCATTAATTTACGTGATGTAACGTCCCTTAACCACTACACGAGTATTATTATATTATAGTATTCTTGAATATAAATTGTATGAATATTATTGAACTTACACTCGTTGTATTATATATAGTAGGTATAGGTATGTACATCAGTCAAGAGCAAAATACGGATTTGCGTAACAACTAACAATGTGTCCAGTGTTGACTCGATTGGCCATACACATTATATTATACTTTATAGTTTGCACATTACACAATCAAGCCATAGGTGAGTGTTAAGTATAATACGGATTAGGCGTTTTTAGTGTGTGCATTTTAAACAAGTTTAGAAACACGTTTCAGCCTCCGTTATATATATATTCTAAATTTCGAGAAAACCAAACCAAACCAGCAAAAAATGAGTTCAGATGCTATTTTTTGGTAATATATTACTACCAATGCTTAACGAGTTTCTAATATTATATTGAATGTATAATACTCGATTATTTTTGTCATAACACAGCATCATATATATATAATAAAATATCAAGGTACTATAAATCTACGATTAACTATGAACTATAGTTTACTAATTTACAATTTATAACACATAATTATTAATAATTCATTCGAGTGGAATGTATAATGATTATGTTACTTTTTTCTTAAAATGCACCAAAGACAATATAAATTAGCGTCAAAAGCAATAACTATATTATTACTCAATCCTTGAATTTAAAAAAAAAAAATGACGTTCACGACGAAATTAAATCTGACAAATGAGCTCCGTTTCAGAATGTATTATTATTATTAACGCCCATTATACGAGTACCTAAATTTAAATAGCAATAAAGGTAAGTGTAAAACAATAAAAAAAATAGTACTTTCGCTTGTAAGACATTTGAATTCGCATTTTAAATGATGTATTTGATAATAATTTGTAGTGTTAACCAAAGTGTATAAAAAAAAAAAAGGAATGATATTAATGAGATTTATCTTCAATACAGTGCATTCACCGCGTAATTACCAGCTAAAAGTACCTATATAGCTATGTATATTATACTCATATAATATAATAACCTCACCTCAATAATATAAACAATATGTATAAATTATATGTACATATTAGGTATTATGGTTATACCACGCATGGACGCATCGTACAACTCTTAAAAACGCGTATGGTCAACAAAAAAAAAATTCGAAAATGCGTGCGGTTATAGTGTGTTATAATTATACGGTACAGCGGATTCTCCAGTAGCGTACGTGTACATCGTATTAACGAATAAGTAGATAGTTACCTACTAGTTGGGTATCTAGTAACATAAACGTAGAACGTATAAGTGGTTATTCGGAAGCGATGAAAATAAAAACGAAATTAATAATGTGCAATGATATTTGGGTCGAGAAAATAATAAAATAACTGTTTGTTGATTCGAGAAAATTTGCACGAAACAAGCCTAATTTTCTCTCTCATCCGGTCGGTGTTCGCAATATTTCGATTGAAATATCTTAACTTTCGTCAATAGTTTAACAAAACCTATTAATGCGACCAAAATCATATTATATACTCACTCTTTATATGTTCGTTCACCGAGATACACGTCAACAGTCATCAGCAAAGATGCCTCGAAGCGATGGGCGGAATTATAATAAGTTCATTTCATTTGCATGAAATTCAAGGAAGTTCTTGCCCCGAAAGAACTAACACCACGGCTGTGGGCTTCGGCGGAATGGGGTACGCGTGAAACTCTATACGTACCATAAACTGGTAGATATAATTATTAACTCATTAGGATGTTCGAATTATTTATTTATTCGTAATTTATTGCAATAATGCGGTAATAACTTATAAGTACTGACCATAATCTTGATATTACAGTATTGGTATAGTATAATATAAACCTATCTCCATGCTCTATAGCGGCATGATGACTGATTGTAAACAGCAAGAAAAAATGTCAGAATCGTGAAGATACACAACTTATCAACAATTAAATCCAAGTAGATTTTCCTTTGAGCTATACTTCGACGGATGTCTGAGATAAGGGTATAACATACTGGAGTGTACGATTCGATAATGTAATTATTGACAGTAACTAGTAAGTGTATATTATAATGAGTAATAAGTAATAACTAATAATTTATAACGTGCATTTATACTGCAGGCACCTAGTGAATTATTACACTAATTAATACTAATTGATTATTCAAATTTAGCCGATATTACCAAAATTATATTGTAGCTAAACGAAAGCACCACATAATTACACTAAGTGCTTTATTTATAAATTTAATAATGGCTCGATTTTGCCTGGATTAAGGTGAAACCACAGTGATTACCGCTCATCTATAAACCATAGACCTATTAACTTATTGTTAAAAGGTCTATACTATAAACACTCGTTATCATCGCGGTATCACTTGTGGTTTACTTAAAGTTGGTCTAGTTGGACAACACAAAATCATCGTGCACTGTGCACTCAATATTTACATAATATTATTCATTTTATAAAATTATGTAATAATGTTTTTTTAAAACTATATTTGAAAAAAATTCAGCTCGCAGGAAAGGCAGCTGCCTATCCTTTCCCCCCCCCACCCCATGCTCATGCCTATGATTATTATACCTAAACAATAATAAAATATGTATTTGATAATTTAAAGGATATTAATTACGATTCATAATATTTATATTGCATTTTAATTTATAATAGGTACCTATAAAATAAAATATTTAAATTAGCTAAAAATTTCAATACGTAGGTACACGTGTTGTAATTATTTAATATTAAGAAGATGAAGAGGATGCTTCACCCGGATGTGTTGCCTCCATCTTAAAAAAGTACAATATGGCAAATTTGTGTTCAGCAATTTTGTGTAGTCACCTTTAATAATAGAGTGAATTCATATAACTCAAAGGTACCTAAGAACATTCTTTGTGTATATTCCACAGAGATTTTTAAGATATAATAATTTTAAGTGAGTAAACAGTATCTAAAATACTACAATTTCAAATTTCTAAATATAACGTGATACTATAATATTAAAGTATGGATGAATACAATATTCAGAAATTCAATTGTAATCCAAATTCAATGTACAGAAAATTATTTACACTTTTCAATATAAATTACGAGTATAATACACATTATAACATAGCCTACCTATTTAAATGTTGTATTGCAGTAGGTATGTACAGAATATTCATATAAGTTTATACAGACTACAGCCACTGATCGCAGAAAGACAAATTCGGTGAAATATTTCATAACTATCGCTTAATGATAAATATTAAACAGAATAAGGTACAATGTTGTACCAATAAACTGTTTCTATTACAAGTCCCAAGTTAAGGCCAGACTAAAAACAATCTTCACAACATTTTGCGGAGAAGAGGTCATGACTTCATAATACAGTAATTAATACTATATTTACTATGAATATAAACTGACCTCGATATTGTGTTGGTACACACATAAAACTCTTTT
Organism: Aulacorthum solani; assembly: GCA_008528875.1. Lineage (NCBI taxonomy): Eukaryota > Metazoa > Arthropoda > Insecta > Hemiptera > Aphididae > Aulacorthum > Aulacorthum solani. The sequence goes on from PVMI01020558.1 coordinate 15,209, forward strand.
TAATTACTGTTTATTATGCTAAATACTAATTATATACTATATAAAATATATAGTATAATAATAAAATTAATAAATGCCTATTTCATTTATTTTCAATTTATTTAAAATATTTTAATTTTTTTTTTACATTTTATTATTTATACGATTAATGGTGTTACATTATGTTTCTAGTGTATTGTGACTATTTGTCACTCGAGAATCAAACAAAATTAACCAGTTACTTCTTAATTCTTAATTCGTATTATATGGTTTGATCAGAGTAAAAAGTTGGAACTATAATTTTTACATTTTTGAGGATCGTAAAAAAGTGATTAGGTTATTGATTTTTTTTTTTTTAATAATAAATATTATATTTTTACATGATAGTTTTATTTTTTTATAAACAATTGGAATTGATCCACCTTACTGAATATTTAAAAAGTATTTAATTATACTATATTATAATAAAGTAAGTACTTATAACTATACTTATTTTAATTTAGGATTTCGTATGGTAGTATCTTTCAACAGTGCTATATTTTTTAGTAAATATAGGGATGTTTACTAAATGTTAAATAAATTTTGCTAAATCACAGAACTAATATTAATAATATATAATTATGATTATGTATCTATTTAATTTGCAAATATAATATTTTTGTGATCAATTAGTATTATTATTATACGCTCACAAATTACATACATACATTACAAGGCACAAGTTAGATTTGTTTAAGATTAAAACAATTTAATCTATAATCTCTTTTTTGTGTAAATGTCATACCTACTATAAAATCTTAATTAAAAACCAAACTTAAAAATATATTTTATTTTCTATTCATACATATTATGACTTTTCATAAATTGCAAAATTAATGTTTGTTCAATATACATTTATTAACCAAAAAGAAAATGTAATTCATCAACGATAATAATAGGTGACAAAGAAAAAATATAATATAATATCGAAGGATTTTGCGTCAACGAAGGTCGTCTTGTCAAAATCATACTTTATTGTATGTATTTTAGATAAAGACAAAGTAATAGGTAAGCCTGCATTATAAACTTGCAGTGTTGTGTTAATGTCAAAATATTATAATAGAATTTAAAGCATACAGATACACTTCGAACATATAATTTTTTATGTAAGTTCAATATAGATAAGGAAAACGGAAAATTATCTATCTATATTATAAATTGGCATCTCGCTAAAATTCAAACAATATGTACCTATATAGTATTTATTAATTGACTATTGACTGTTACCTAATGTACATTTGTCTAATGAATATCATATTGCTATGTGAGTATCACGTGTAGTATTCAACAGCCCAACACTAAACATATTATAATTAAAATGGAACTACCTGTAAAAGTTTAAAATTTCTAAAAAATGCGTAAAAGAAAAAAAAATTGTACATAAAAATATATATAATACAAAACCGAATTCTAACGACTTTATACGTTGAAGAATTTTGTATTGCTGTTATATACTTTTTGAAACTGTTATAATAACCAATATCTGAAAATCTATACTTGATGTTTGAAATAATTTACGAATTCCAAAGATTTATTATGTTATTTTCGATCATAAATGTAAGTTAATTAGGTATATTATATTATATATTATTATACATTAGGTATACTTAAATAGGTATATTTTATTAAAAACAAACGGTGCCCAATTACATAG
>PVMI01020572.1:0-14243 GCA_008528875.1 Aulacorthum solani
ACCTGTTAAGTACTTTAGGACATAATTGTTTGTAAAAAAAAATTTATGGGAACACCAGCCACTCTGGGTAAGGCACCGTCATTAGATAACTGGGTACGGCCGGTGTCAGAAATATAATTTATCTAGGTGATTTATTATGAAGGTATATAATTGAAATTAATGAGATTACTAAAGATTTTATTTTTATTACAGACATATTTTTTATAGATGTATAAAATATGTATATATATAGTATGTAATTGATAATATTTTGCATAAAATACAATCTAATATTTCATAGTTACACTTTCTAATTTTATAAATAATATATTATAAAATTGATTAGTTCATAGTATGGTCCAGAGCATCTTGGAAATTCCCATTTTCAGACTGGACAGCCAGCGGCACAAACTATACCAATGCTTCTTACAAACTTTATAGTTTATTGTATCTATTTCTAGACATGTTTGATTGTTGTGTTCAAAACATCTGTTTTAGGCTTTTGCTTTAGTTCCATGTCTAAAAAATATTCTCTCAGTATGTCTTGTCCCCGTCTTACAAGTGTGTAATATACCAAATGTATGCCCAGCAGATCATGATAAGCTTCCTTGTTTTAAAAATTAGAGCGAATCGTTCTATACTGAAACTTGATAGTAAGAAAATTATCTGTGCTTGTAGTTAGGTTCTTACGATAATTCAATTTTTAAGTAGGCTGTGAGCATTTTTAATTTATGCCACATTATACGCGTAAAACTTGTTAAAAAATTAAACTATCCTAAAAAATTTCACATACAATCACAGATAATGTTTTTACTTTTAACCATCAAGTTTCATAATAGGTCAATTCACTCTAATTTTTAAATTAACAAAGCTAAATGTGATCTACTGAGAGTACAATTGTTATGTTACGCACTTTTAAAACAGATACAACAAACGCCTGTGTAGTATTCTACTAAGTATCTCTGAAAAACTGGTTATATTATTATTTGACTTTAAAAAAATATAATATTTAGTTGATAAATTTTGGAAAAAATGTACCATCTTTATTTTTAAAGCTTATAAATTTATCAAAAATGATGACGTCATTTTTATCTATGTATTTTTTTGAAGAAAATTACTCTTCAAAACTTTTATACTGTATATTAATGTGTTCTGCAAAATGTATCTACTTTACACCTGTGAATACAATTTTTTATTAATAAAATTAAATATAACAACTTTTAAATGAGTTATTTATATATTTAAGAAAAAATCAAAATACTAACCTTGAATTCATTCTTTAAAAGAAATCCACTTTTTAAGATATTCTAAAGAAAGTCATAGACATATTGTTAAAATTGATTTCAGGCGGTATCTTGTCCATAATTCCTTAATATATTTAAGACATTATGTGATTCATAAATGTTTCAAACAATTTTTTTGATAATAATAAGCGTACATAATAATAACATACTATAGTTTGATTTTTTTTTTTTGTAGTTTTTTAATACAAATGAAACTATAATTTGTAGGTACTTAATAATATTTCCTTAATGTTACAGCTATTGTCATCATGGAAACCGAAGCTGATAAACGAATAAGACTGGCAAGAGTAAGTTATTATTTTTATGTAATAATTTAATATAAATAGTTATTTATTTTATCATGATAACATCCATTACCAAAATCTACAGTAAATTAAGAACAATGATAAGTTATAAAAATATTGTATCAAATGATTATATTTTTATTTTTAGCTATTGTTGAATCTTGGTCACTCATATCTGCATACTGTTGACGTAGAAAATTCAGAAGAAGAAAGTGAAGAAACTGAATCTGGGGAAACTGAAGGCGAAGAAACTGAATCTGAGGAAAAGGAAGTGCAAACAAAATTTACAGTTATTAAACCACAGAATAAAGAGGAAGATGAAGACCAATTTGATAAACAGCATGATGATAAAGTAATTAAACAACAGGAATTGGAGAAAAAAACAAATCTAGAAGAAATACCACAACAGTTTCATAGGGATATGCAACAAAAATCTTACAAAACTTTACCTGTTAAAGTTGACCCAGAAAAAAATGACCTTGAGAAAGAAGTTGCAAATAAATCTAATGAAAAGAAGCATGAGTTTTTAATAGACCTACCAGAAGAATCCAATAGCAAAGTTCAACAGGAGTTAGAACGTGGACTAGACTTAATTAGTGAAGTGCAAGAAGAATTTAGTAAAAAACAGAAAAAACTCCATACAGATGAAGAACCAAAAATTGATAAGGATAAGGAATATGAAGGTGATGAAAAACTAATTAAAGATTCTGAAAATGAAAAAAAAGAATTAGAAATTCAGTTACTTATTGAAGTCCCACCAATGCCCTGTGAAGAAGTGGAACTATACTTAGATGTGCAAGTTGATTCAGAGTGTTTTCGAGAACTTAATATAAAAGAACAAGAAGTGCTTGGAGAAAAACAACAAACTATTGATAAACATCAAAAAACATTTGACAAAAATATGGAGCACACGGATCCCAAATTGTATGAAGTAAACATATCACAAGACATTGATGTAGATATTCAAGATAAAATAAACAAAAGATCCAAGCGAAATATGGAAGAAGAAGATATACAACCAGAATTAAATGACAACTTGCAAGGACAATATGATATTGATGTACAACTCGGTGTTAAAGAATTACAGCAAGGCAATGATGAAGAAACACGAACAAATATACATAAAGAAACTATGGATGAAAATCATAAAAGAATACTGCAAGAAATCGAATCACTTATACGTGAATTTAAAAATAGAAAAAAGATTGAGAATAAAAAAAAACCGTTCAATAAAAATGACGATGAAGAATGTGACGAATTGACAGCAAAACGAATTACCAAAATCACAGAGGAAATCGAAGAATTAGAGTTAGACATGGAACAAGAGCAAGATGAAGAATTAGTAAGGAAATATAATGATGAATTTAATCGTATATTTTCATCAGTAGTCAAAGAAAAATTCTTAGAAAAACTACTTCTTAAATTTAATGAAGATGCTGCACCATATTATAAAAGAATTGATAATTTGCTTAATAATTATTTCCCTACTAAATTAGATACAATTGATGATAAAATATCAATAGATCCTATTTGTTCTAAATTTAACGAAGGTCTTATAGAAAGGTCTGATGTAGGCAATGAGGCATTTGAAGAAACACAAGACAAATCCGATAAAAAAATTGAAGAAGTAAAACAAACTTCTGATATCTTCAAATTTGATGTAGTACCAGAAGAATCGGACATTGAAATGGAAGAATTTGAAAATGAAGTAGTACCAGCAATGCCTTACCAAGAAAACAAAAATGAAACACAAGAAGAATCTGATGTAGATGTAGAAGGATTATCAAATCCTGAAAATGAAGTAACAGATGGCTTAGATTGGAACTTACAAATAGAGTCTGATATAAATGCGGACGAATCTGATGGACAGTCATTACAAGAAAGCGAAGAAGAAATAGAAGAATTAAATGAAGATGTAAACATAGTTACCGAAGTAGTTTATGATTATGAAGTCGTAGAAGAAACGTCATCTAGTTCAGTAGAAGAACTTAGTTCAATTGAAAAATCTGATTCTACAAACAATGAATTAAGTTCTAAAGGAATAGAACAGTGTAATGAAGAAATAAAACAGAAGATTGATGGAGAAGGACAAGTAAAATGTATTGGTAGAATACATGAATTACCAGGAGATGTACTAGAAAAAAGTGATAATGATAAACTTCAGAAATTTGAGGATTTACAACTACAAATGGAAATAGAAAATATACAAGATTTAGATGAAATACCATTAAAACTGAAAATTCAACAAGAACAATTAGAAGAAAAATTACATCAACAAATGAAAACATTTCAAGAAGAGTTTTATAAAAATTCAAAACTAGAGTATGAAAAAGAACAACAGTTAAAAGGTGATACATTAAATGACCCTGTTTATGATAAACAGCAAAAATTGTTTTATCAACTAAAAGGCAAATTTCTAAAAACAAAAGAAGAATATAAAGATTTAGTACAACAAAAAATGATCGAAGCATTACAACAAAAAGTTGATGAAAAACAGTTACTAGAAATGAAAGAATTTCCAGAAGAGTTTGTTGAACCAAATATAGAAATAGAAGATCTACATAAGGAAGTTTTGCAATTACAACGTGAATGTACTGAATTAGAGCCAGAATTTAGTTATAATATACCATTAGTTGTTGATGAAAAACCAAGCAATAATAAGAAAGAAAAAGTCAAGTATAATTTATATGAAAAATTACTTGAAATACACAAAAAGAAACTATGTTTTTTTGCTGATTCTAAAGAGTGGCCCGAAAAAGTAAGTACAAATAAAATAACGGGATAAAGTTTTAATGTTTTCTATCATTTTTAATTTGTTTTAGTATTTATACCCATCAAGTTTACTGGATGAATTATTTGATGATCCTACAGAGGTTAATCCTAATTTCTTTGTGATCACATTGTACTCTGTTGATATTGGTTATTCAATTAAAATAACCATGAATAAGGATACACCACCAGTTGAAACTTTTTATAGTTATGCTGAAGATACAATATTAGAATTTGTGGAAAGAGAACAACTTCCACCATGCTTATTACATTTGTTTGATAAAGCTAGACCAAGGTTATTTTATAGTGGATGTGTTATAGCAGAAATTCATGATAAATATTTTGATGAAGACTTCACAAAAGTGTATCGAATTTTATTGCATCCTCATGCTTTGGTAAGTTAATGATTTAAATTCTTAACAAAAAATATGTTTATGATTTCAATTTCATATTTTATTTTTGTATAAATTATTTTCTCATCATATATTCTTTTAGTCCATTCAGACTGATGTAAATCGAATAATTGAAAGATGTAGTCCTGCCCATTGTTCATATGAACAAAGACTAAAAATTGAGAGTGAATTGGTAAGACTAAATTTACCTGTCATGTGCATGGATACAGCGAATATTTGTGGTTTAGTTGTTCAGTTACAACACCAATTGTTAAGTCGTCGAACCATAAATCTAAACCCACTAAAAGTAAAAGATTCTTTCAAGTTTGAAATGGATTTGTCCAAAGACGACAGATTACCTACAACAAAGTTGAATAAATCACAAAATTCATCTTCAAAATTGATGGTTAGTTAAAAACTTTTTTATTGTTTTAGTGAAATTCACAAACTTTGATTAATTTAAATTAAATTAATATTATTGTTTTTGAATCTCATGTATTTGTATGTTTAGAAGAATACTACAAATGACAATATAATTCATCATCTTTTATGGAAGTTTGAATTCCGTATAAATACATTTAAACTTATCAAATTATACATTTTTGTGGTAACTGAAACTTTAGAGTATTCTATGTTATTATGTATGAATTCAACTGTTCCACGTTCTAAGAAGATGAGGTATGACATTTATAATAGATAATTTAGATTAATTTTTGATTTTTAATATTTGTGTTGTAGGTTTAAAATAAATCTTGAAACAATTAAATTAAAAGAATATATTGATGTGATATTAGAAATTCTAAAACAAAATGTTAATCCTGACATATTAGTGGTTCGAAGGTATAAAAGTGATGATAAATCAGTACCTCAGTCCATTACGTGTGTCCCAACATTATTGAATGACAATGTTTATGAACCCGGTTCACCAGATATTTCTAAGGTATATATAGCATAACATAAATGGTGAAAAGTTTCTATTTTAATGTTAATTTTAAAACAATTATTTTGTTTGAATTTTAGTTTCTAGAAGAGTTGTTAGAATTTATACCTAAATGTGAGTCCCAATATGATCAACAAAAGCCTGATGAAACAAAAAAAAATTTAAAAGTAAACAAAAAGGTAAAATTAAAGTAAATAAATTATATATATATATATATATTTAAGTAATGGCACCGAATCAAATTATAACTAGCAGTTCAAATAATTTGATTGACCAACCCACTTACCTTCTGATTTTCCACCCCTTTAAACGACTATGAATCAGGCATAAATTCAACTCATTATATATGAATACTATTTGGTTGGAGAAACACTGAAAAAAAAAAATGGCACTAATACGCTTTGACTCTCCCTTTTTTATTTTATCTATACTGTAAGAAATGTTCAAAAACCAAAAACAATACGAAATACTATATAAAAAAATTAAAGACGTTACAACTTCCTTAAAATTATAATTTAATATAATAACAAATATATTATTATTTATAATCAACAAATAAAATGTAATATAATATATACTGCATATACTCAACTCGCATTATGTTTTAGTCTTTTATTTTTAATTAATTTTTTTTTTTTTTTGTAAGAGTAGTTTATAATTCTATCATTCAAAATGGCATTAATTAAATAATCAGCCATGAGGATAAATTAGAGATTACAATATAAAACATTGGATATTGAGAAACACATACAATGTACCTATCACAGTGGCATAATTATGAATGACGATACACGTCTCATAGTGTAGATAGTAAACCCCACTCACATCAGCATACTCCTTGTACCCTCGTGCTCATAATTGCGAGACGTTGAGTCGCAACATCAAATAAATATAATACCATATTAGGAAAGACCCATTCCGCCAGATCGAATCACAGCCATATCGTGTGCATCTAATCTATTTTAATAATTCTATAACTGTACAACGAGAAACCGATTTTTACAAATATTGAAACATACATCATTTTTATAATATAAAACTATAAAATAAAATTCACATTATTAAATATTTTATATAACAAAATAACTATTTATTTGTCTCGTGTTCCAATTTCTAATTGGGGAGATGTCTCCATGTCTCATATGACACTATGCCACTGGTATACTCTATTATTTTACCCACTCACACCCAATTTTCAACTTAGTTTAATTGAACTACTTGAAGTACGTATTTGGTGCCACTCTATCTAAACAATGCTAATGAAGTATTTTATTTATCAAACCCATTCTTATAAATTAATTAAACTTAACTGTAGCAAATTATATTGTAGATAAAATAATTAAACAGAGCATGCAAAATAACAATTTATTATTTATTTGTCAATGGTTGCCTAGGTCACATTTAAGCTCGTTTAGGCACCAACAGTGGCAGAAGACTAACAAATATTTGTGTGTTCACACTGACAAGACTCTTTTGTATTTCATCTGAATTTTAATCAATATATTTAGTAACATAAAGTGTATATTATGTTAGCATTTGTCTATAAATGCTAACAAACTAACTATCTTATAAATGTATAACATAACAAATTCGCATTGAGCAGAATCTGTTTTGTGTGGTTAGTTTTAAGTTAAAATTAATTGATCTATAGTCAAATTTAAAGGTAACAATATTATCTGTTTTCTCTCGCCACCTTATTTCATTATTTTATTTTGAGTGTAAGTTAAAAGAATTTTTTAATTTAATAATTTAATTATTTTACATACTTATAACTCACTTTAAAATTAAAATTGAAAAAAAAAGACCGTAGAGAAAACACAGATAGTACTCTTACCTTTAAATTTGATAATAGTTCATATCCTGTTGAGACTCAATTTTATGAATTTAATGACTTTCTGTCAAAGGTCAAAGTTATTTATAAAAAGAAGTTGTTTCAAAGAACTAAGCGCCACAACTATGCTGTTTTTTTATTTTGTCATTGCTTTTTTTTACTATTTTGGACTATACTTCATGATTGTTATTATTTAAATGGAAATATAATTTTTATAGGTGGAGTCAAAGAAGAAAGATGGTAGTAAAAAATCGTTACCAAAAAAACTAGGTAATTTAATTCGTTTTTTTATATATTTTTAACGTTCATTTATTTAAGATGATGCTATCCATGGGTTTGTTGCCTCTGTTTACCAACGTAAACCATAGCATATTTTATTAGCTGATTTCAATAGTGTGCTGTTTGTTTTGATATTAGAGTGAATTGACCTATTATCTAACTTTTAAAATTTAAGTTAAAATATTAAAATTAATTTAACTTTAACTTTTTATCTCGTTTATTCCCACTGCCCAGGCTTGAAAAAGTCCTGAGTCCTGAGTTCAAAGCCCCGTATTTTCGTGTTTTAAATCTGGTCACCTCCGGTCGGCGATTTCAAAATTAAAAATTACCTACTGTTAGTCCTTAAATAATACCCATAATGAGACTCCTTAAAAAATTAACTCAAACACTTATGAGTAAAATGTAAATCAGTTAATATGACATTTTAATAAACAAGTAAAAATATTACTTTCTTGTCATTCTGGTTTTTTTCTATCTTCTTTGAGATTTTTCTTTTTTTGGAACTTTTAATATAATAATAATTAAAGAAACTAACCTATTTTCTAAATGTCACTGTATTATAAAATAAGAAAATTTCAAATTTCAATAAAAATCAGATTAAAATGAAATAGGTACAATTTGTACAAAAATTAATTAACTAGCGAATGAAAAAACCCATTTTCCACTAATTTTGAGCTGTTATATTAGAAAAATAATCATGTTAATTCTTACAGAAACAAATACGGATCAAAAAAGGAAAAAACAAGGAAAAGCCTTTGAATCAAAAAAGTCAATTCCTCGTAAAGCTGAATCATCGTCAACAAATAGAATTTTTGTTGATTCAAAATCATTGAAAAGTTCAACAATACCATTAGATGTTTCATTAGGTCTTAAGTCATTACCAAAAAAAAAACTTAACTCATTTGATCCATCACTCATAGGATCAAAATCAAATATTTTAATCAATGACAAGTCCGTTAATGTAATTCACAAAAAATCAGATCCAATTTCATCTAAAAAAATATCATTTGTATCGAGTCCCATGACTATATTACCTACAGTATCAAGTCATATTACTGTAGTGTCATTAACACCAAGATATAAAACGATATTTTCATCTGCTGCTTTAAATACTGATTATCGGCTAGTATCTAAAAATTTAGAAAGATTTGAAGATCATAGTGTGAGGAAAGATATGAAGTCTAAACCAGTTATGCAATTAAAAAAAGATACTGAGTCACTGAAAACATCTTTTGATGAAATAATCAGTCGACCACCTTTAAATAACTTTTTAAGAGTAAATCACAAATCACAATTAATTGAAATGGAAAAGAATTTAACAGTTGTTAAACACGTACATGGTAATTCCATCTGTATACAAGGTCCAGAAACTATTATTAAAAAAAAGGATTTGCCTCTAAATGCTGATTTAACAGAAAAAAAATCGTCAACTATACCTACTACTACTTCTTATCCGAATACTACACAATGCAATGATGATTTGACTAAATTTGTGGATAGTTTGTCTCACTTAAAGGTATGATTTTTATGTGACTAATTAAATTTACTAATAGAAACAAGTATATTGTAGTATAACAGTGACATGATTTTTGAGTACCAGGTAGTGTAACACCTATTACAGTACTACTTCTACAAAAAAAAAAAAAAAATAGTCAAATATTTTTAATCATAATAATTTACGGGAGCCAGAAGTTATACATCTAGTTTAAGACGAGCTCAAACTTTTGGTTTTCTTTGAAACTTATATACAAGGTATCCCGTGAAGATATACCCATTAGCCGTATAGGGGAACTCTCCTCTTGGACAAAAACCTGTTTTTTCCCATTTTACCTATAAACTAAAAAAATGATTAAAAATTATGAAATTAATAAAAAATAGAATGTTGAAAGGTCAAAATGTTCAGAAAATAAACTGCAAAACGTATATCTTCAATTGTTTAGAAAATAACTTTTTATCAAAAAATGTAATCAAACTAAAATATAAAGTATGTGTAAAAATTGTCTCTGTGAGTCTAATAAAAAAATGTATGATATATTTATTATCTCAGGAGATCTCGATGGGTAAATCCTCGCAGGGCACCCTGTATATATCTTATGTATTATAAAACATTTAAATATTTAAAAACAATGGAGCATAATACAAAAATTCTAAAATTAAAAAGTTTACTATGCTCAAAAATATTTTCAAACAGAATTGTTTAGATTATTTTTATCTCAAGCCTAAAAAATATTTGTGAATGGCTGTGATCCATCCTCTAAGGTGGTTTCTAATGACAAGTTGCCTGTTGGCGGAAGTTTTTGGTTTAACATGTCAAACTATCAGAGTGAGTTTTCCTCTGTAAAAAATGTTTATTCTTATCCTGTGACCTACTTCCAAAATGATGGATAGATGTATTTATAACTGAAATCTTAAAACACAGTATTCTCATAGATTTTCGTGCACAGCACAATTACTAACAATTTCGGCAAATTTTATTTTTGCACCATTATTTTTCAAATATTCAAATACTTAGGCTTCTGAAAAAAAATAACCCAGACAAATTTGAGAAGGTTCTTAGTTATTTTTGTAAATAATAAATGTACAAATATTTAAAATCAAAGTTATAACTTAAAGGGAACTCCAAGATTTTTTATAAAATACTCAAGAAGTCATGAGTGTCATCTCTAAACATTCTAAGGAGATAAAAAAGAATATGTCTTAATAAAAATCATAGCTACTCGTGAATTTCCAGTTTTATGCAAAACCAAACTTTGTTTAAAAATTTTAAATGGTTATTAAAATACAGTAACTGTTCTATTTAAATTAAAAATATTAATATAATATGAGTATATTTATAGGCCAAGATGAGCAAACTAAAGTTGGTGCTTGTTAGTGCTAATTTTTGACTGATAGCTTTTACATTTTATCCATAATTAATTGTTTTATTAAGTATTACACATTTAACAATCTACCACTTACATATGCATTTGAATATTTTTATATGCATGTAATAATTGGTTTACATTTCCGTGAACTTGTTTTACACATCATAGGTAACGTAATACATGTACCAAGCTATACATTTTAACAGTGAAATAAATAAATTGAGCTTTAACTGCATAATAAAAAATGTAGTATTAGGTAATCTAACTATCAAATATGATAATTTAACATACCTATAATATAAACATACATCTTGTAATTTGTATTTGTTTCTAGGTTGTATATCCTGTTGATAAATCGCATCCATCATATGTAAGCAAGTTCAGTGATGACGAGGAGGTAAAAATGCTTTTTTATTAATTTTTTTAAAATCAAACTAGTATAGTGGTATCAGTATTAAAGTGTTATAAATCTATACTTAATAACCTATATACTCCATTAATTGCATAATCTATAAGAAGATAATATTATCTTATACACTGTTCAATATAAGAATGGACCTTAAAAATAATGTTTTAATTTAAATAAATATCTTTTTACGCTTCCTGATCTCACCTAGTGTTTTTTATACGTAGTTATTTTTTTAGTTATAAAAATAATTACATATTTAAAAAACACTTAGTAAGATCCAATGTACAAGAATCATAAAAGATATATTTTTTAAGATTATAACACCATTTTTAAAAAAAATTGATCCATATGAAGTTACACCTTAATTAAACTGCGGTTGGAAACATTTTTTTAATTAAAATTGTTGGCTTGACCTTCTCCCTTAACAACAACCAGTTTTTGTCAAATATTTCCATATTTCTACTAATTATCACTTGGTTACCGTTAAGACAAGATACAATACTCAGTTGTTGATGCTGTGTAAAGTAGCTGGTTTCCAAGGCTTGTCCTCCCATTGTATAAAGTATAAGTATTATAAGTTCAAACAATTTAGAATAATGATATTGATATAGATTTTATACTTGATAATTAATTAATTTTTTATTATGTAGATGGATGATTTTTCATGTGAAGAAATAAATTATACTTCATCCTCAAGTACCAAAGATAACAAATCTGCTAATCGAAAACGACCCTTTTTTTAATACGTGTATAATTTATTTTTACAACTTTATATTTTATATTTTATTTTTTATCATCTGAATACAATAAAGAACATAATATTCTTATTAGTAACTAATTAATATTAGTTGTGAAATTGAATGTATCATATATTAATTAATTTTGTTAAAAATTGACTTTATTGTTGTGAATACTTTTTTTTATGATGAAAAAAATACAGCTATAGCTGGTAATTGGTATGGCCATTTTTGGTTATATTTAAAGTAACTATAATACTCATTAAACTTAGTATATACCATTATAAGATTTTTTACATAACATACAATTTAGTTTTAGATTAGTTGACAATTTGACGTACAATAATTGTATAAACTAGTATACAACAAACGTGTTTTTTTATGAAGGTACAGAGAGCCTTTAATTATGAATTATGATTATATAAACATTTTGAGTTCACTTCAATATGAATTAAGTTTACTGGAAATGTGACAGTTTTGTTAAGTATTCGAATACTTATATTTATGTACTTTTTTGGTATTTCTAATACTTTCAAAATACATCCTCATCATATTTTATTCCAGAATACTTAATACTTTTTTTGACCATCTTATTTCATCAAACAATAGTTTTGTTTCTTATACTACAATTTTAAATATTGGTTTTAAAATAATATTTTATAATGCTTCTAAGAGTTTTTAAGATTTCATTAAATACACAGATGACACAATACTTAATAATAATATATACCTTTCTGAAGTTTAACTTAACAATAAAATAGGTTTGAGACATCTGAAATTTTGAGCCAAATAATGTATTTATTGATTATTTAGTTTAAATAATTTTTTAATATACAACAAAAAAATACTTATTTTGAAAACTTTTGAAACACAGTATTTGAATATGTATATCAAATGCAAATTACACCAAGTAGGTACATACATAAATACATATTCTGAATACATTTGAAAAGTATTCTTAACAAGACTGGAATGTAAATATTTCAACTTTTTTTGTATTAGTTTTATATGAAAACTTCAAATTAGATTAATTTGTTTTTATATGATTTGTTAACCAACGTTCATGCTTACCACTTACCTATAAGATATTAAGTTGAGTGTAGTGTATCGTATTTACATATTACAATTTGTGTACAAGTTGAAGAAAAAAAATACGGATTTTTTTTAAAAATAATTTATTATTTTGTGTAGTACAGCATTATTATAAACATAAACCTAATATATAGGGACTGTATCCCATGATAAATAGTGTTATATTATTAAAACTAAAGATATCTGAACATAGACATCTTAATATAATCCATCTATTTAATATTTAAATTATTGTTAACATCTATTGAATTTTTGTAATTTAATATAATTTCTACTGGCCTGATGAAATACCTACATCTATATGTGAGTTAACAATTGTGCATCTAAGACACTGTATCAATTGTAATTTTTGTCATAGTGACCTACTTAATTTGTATTGTGTACATGTTTATATAAAAAATTCATTCAACATAAAAAGATAGGCACCACAGCCATTATAATAAAACAAAATCATTGAAAAATTAATATGGTGTTTATTCTTATATCTTATTTGAGAGTTGGGAAAAACATATCTACTACCATATAATTAAACATAAGTAGGTAGGTCGTAGGTACTTATCAACATTTAACAATATATTTACTTCAATTTGATAGGTAGGTACTAAAAATTTTTTCAGATATTTTTCAGTGTTAAGCAACAAAACAAAAAAAGTATTGAACAATATCTCTAGTAAATAAAATGTTTAATGATTTGGGAGCTTTTGTTGGAACAAACATGGTAAAGTACTAAAGTACCACAAAGAAGCACATTGAAAATGCTATTTAGCCTAAAAAGTTATCAATACTTACAACAAAGAAAAGACTTAAAGACAGTTTGTGTGCGGTTGAAGTTTCTGTTGATGAATTGACAGAATCGTTTTCGACAGTTTGGGTATTTTACAATTTTACATGACTCAGCAAAAATTAAAAGTAATTTATTTAAAAACCTATTGTAATTTCTTGTCAAATATCTTGTAGCTTTTTCTATAATAAATTTGTGTTTATTAGTCTACAGTGAAAAAGAATAATCAATTGGCACTTTCGCAGCCTTATCCGAACCGAGAAATTAAATATTAGAAAAGGAAGTAATGTACCGAGAGTGATAATTAAAATCGAAGAGCAAATAGATAGATTGAAAAAACAAATCAAGACCGAAAATGCAATAAAGTGACTAAAAAAAATACTATTGCAGAACTTCAAAGAAAACACTAAGACATTTTAATATAAACACACATTCAGAAGCAGAGCCTCACAAGAGGGGTTGTTGGACCTGGAGTCCTGGCTATTTTAGGAGCTCGTTGAAATTAATTTGTAATTTTTGAAATTTTTATAGAAATACTTATTTTATGATATAAATGTATATTACAGTGTACTAAATATTTTT
>PVMI01020634.1:0-10962 GCA_008528875.1 Aulacorthum solani
GTGTACAAAATCGCATTGGCACCTGGAGCCTTAAGTCGAACCCATGATTTTTTATGTTTTCAAGCAACACGATATATAGAACACTTGACATTCTTAAAAACTTTAATACATATTATATTATTCTAAGAAGCACATCTACTTAATAACATATGTCAAAAATGTACTAGTAGGTATAAAGCTAAGGTACTTACTGGATTTTTACATGCCTAGTAAAATTAGAAAGGTACTCATCACCTATCATAATTAATAATAATAATATATTAATATTTATTTATATACTTTTAGAATATTTCATGTTTTTAGTTATTCTCAGTTTACATCAGCGAACATTAACTAAAAAATATAATACTTATATTGTAACAATGATTTTGGAGTCTGAACAAAAAGCATTAGGCACTAATTATTATTCTTGGAGAGCATATTTATTTCGAAAAATATGTAAGATACTCGCAAATCGAATATTTTATACTTCTCATTTTATTTTCAATATTTATATCATATTTTTTTCATCAATCCATCGACAAAATCGCATCTCATATATATATATTTTAATTTTTTAGCCTGAATATTATTATATTCAAAAAAAGAAATTTAATAAAAGTATAAAATATAATATAATATCATGGTATAAAATATTGAACTTTTAGTTTTTAAAACATTCGAACTTTAAACGAAACCTTGCGATATTAATATATACTATGTTCGGCATTCAAGCACCGTTAATACTTACAGACGATTTTATGTGTAAGCGATTTATAGTAATTAAAGCTACAGTAATAGTGACCTTCGATCTTTTTATTTTCTCGGTGAAATCGATCTATTGGGTGAACTGTCAGAACCAAGTCGAGGACGGTGCGAGCGAGTTTGTGCCGCTTTTCACGTTATTTAACCAACTTATTACTATTACCGTGGTAATGATTATTATTACTACTATAATTTTCTTCGCCGACGAATCGAAGCTACTGGTATACGGTGGTTTTATCTTATTATTTATTTATACCATAGTTTCACATTTTATACTGTAAAAAGTGTCTTCAGACCATATATACCCTATACTACTAGACAAGAACTGTGTGTATCAACAGAACTAAGTGCCATACCAACATCTCGCAGTGATATAGACTGTCTTGACTACAATATATAATAATCTAAATAAAAAAAAGCGGCCTTTATGTTGTTAACCTTTTCATACACTCATTGCTTGTCTAGTAGTATAAGGTCACACGATAAAAAAAACGCTCATCATAGTAAAACCAATAACGCACCGCTAAAAAAAAATCTCGAACAAACTGAAAATAAATAATATTCCGAGTCTACGTTATCGAAATACATCTACTGCGACCTTCGCTGCGATCCGTAGATTTTCGCCCTACAATCTGTCTATTGCTCGAACTGTCTGCACCAAGTCGAGTACAGCGTGACCGAGTTTGAACCGCAGTCGTTGTTTTTACTATTACCGTGGTAATGATTATTACGATTATTATTATTATTATTATTAATGTTGCTATCGCGGAAACCGAATCAAAGTGCCCCAGCGACAGATACACGGTGGTTTTATCTTATTACGACAGTTTCGCATCAGCCATAATAATATTGTGGTGCTTGTATACAACAGTGTGTACACAATATTATTATATTATAATGTGCGATTTAATGCTCAAATAGTGTGAGCGAGAATACCCTCGAACGATAGTAATAATACAATGTCCAATAACGTAATGCGCGAGTATACCTATTGTTTACAGTCGAGACGATGTCACATTAGTATGATATCGTAAACAGTAGCTCAGAGCTTGATTTTCTCATTGGCGAAAAACACAGTTTTTGTGGTGAGTCAAAAACAAAAAACAAAAAAAAAATATTTGTTTGACTCATTATTATTATTATTTATTTTTTTTTACGTGCACTGCTATAATATTTTGTCGTGCTCTCTCCGGCTCACAATTTTTTACCACACTATTCATGGCCTGTTGTTTCTAATCAGAGTTTTTCCATTCAGCGAGAGAAAATAAACTATACTCAATCTAGGGAATGCATCCACGCACACTTTCATCGGGCGATATAATGGCTTTGTTATGTATTTGTTTTGTTATCACTTATAATTATAATTGCAAAAAAATACTATATTTTATAAAACAACCTTATCTTTTAAAAAAAAATAACAACAAATAAACTGAGGTTGGATAAATCGCAATCCTCTGAATTTCGTTAACAATGAAAAATCTGTATTTTAATATTGTGAAGTTGGAATATTATTATTTCACGTTTATACGAGATTCTGAGAGGGGCGATTGGTTTTACAATGATATACGTTTTTTTGTCGTTTATTTATTTTTTTTATTGTGTGCCTGAAGATATTTTTTATAGTGTATAGAACGCTCCGATCTTCAACTTTGGGGGTGATTTCAGGTTCAAAATTGGATCGAGTTGATACTTAATATGGTCAAAAGTAAAAATTAAGATAGTTCTTTATGGCACTATCAAAGAAAAACAAAAGACAACACCCCGAGAAAAGTCACTTTGATGTATTATAGTAAGTTGTATGTGTCAAGTATACATCGTCATTGAGTTGGTAACTGTAAATAATTGCAATGTGTTTTATTTGAATTCAATGGTAAACTATTACTAGTATACTATGAAACACAGTGTTCAGCGGAGACTTATCTGCTAGAATACATTAATGAATCTATTTTATTATATTATTTACATCTTAAAACATTTTTATTTTAGGTAATTATTTGTTTTTTAATAAATAATTGTAAACGATTTTTGTTATTATTCAAAAACATTAACTATTACTTAAATTATAATTTTCATATTCATTTTTCTTAGAAATTTAGATCTATTTTTTAAATCTATACTTATATAACATTTGACAATTATAATTTTTTTCTTTAAATGTCTATAAAAATAGTGATGTTCTGTCAAAAAGCTTGAAAATTTAAAACAAGAAACCACATAAGTTAAAATATTTGGATTAGTATTAAGCTATTTACATCACTAACCAATTACCAGGGATACTTATACGTCGTTATTTTCTTTTAAGTTAATAATATTAAATTTAATAAAAGTATAATACGTAATAATAATTATTGTGTTACAAATTCCATATTTTTTGACCATAATTAGTTCAACTTACCTTTTTACTAATAGAAAAATAAATAACTGTAATAACACAATATTTAGTTACATAAGCTGTCTCTGCTCTGAATCTGTTTTTCGCATGCAATGATTTATCACTGAATTCAAATTGAACACATCCATCGCAGTAGGCTATTAAATGACAATGTAAATTCAACAACTACAGCTATACAACAGAACGATTATTTTTTCAATATATAGATTGGTATTTTTAATTAGTAAGATACCTATGTTAGTACAATTTTTTAAGGGAGTAGTTTAATTATCAAAAAATAAGAAAGTACGAGAAGTTTTGTAACGATGTGACATTTTTGAAATTTAATTTTATATTGTATATTGTCAATTAATAGATTATAAGAAGCAAATTGAACATATATCATTTTTCTAACACTTTACTGAGGAAAATTCACAACTTTTAAAATTTTTTTTAATTTTGGTAGTTTATCAATATTTTTTAAATATCTCTTTCATTCATCCAGATCTATTTAAATCAATTGAGATGTCTCCACCTGTAATTTTAAATTGTTTACTGTTTACACTTATAGTCAGTAAGGTAATTTTTATTATGTTACTGTATAAAGTTTACTAAGTTTAATTATAATTTAGTAATTTTGTTGTTCGTCACATACTTCATTATACAATACATTTCAAAAGTTTGATCGAGTGTGTATACATACTTTATAACACTTAAAACACTTCCTTAATTTTTAGACTTCATTTTGGGAATTTTACTTACAAATTAATTTTGATTAAATTTCACTTAAATTTATACAGTTAAAATACGTGTTTAAAATAATTTAATCACGCTAATTTAAATAATGTACTTATGTTTAAATATTAAGATCATTTAAACACAACTACGTAATAAGCAAGTTGAATAATACAACAAAGTTTAAACATAATATTACGTATATGTTGTTAACTATGAAGAAAAATGAATTCCCCAACCACACATAAAATATACAAATGTTATAAAGGTCACTGTTACACAGTGTGAATAAAAAATAACACTAGACCAAAATTGTTAGGAATATCAAAACTTTAAATAGGCTTGTATTGATGAACCGAGACATAAGAATAGTATTCACAAATCACAATAATATAATGAATGGGTTACTAATTTAATGCAATTCGCATTTTTATGTATTTCGATCTGAGCCGCCCTTAAAAAGAGTGCAAAGCCTATAAGACTTGGGTGTTGTATTCGGAAAAAAAAATAGGAAAATTGGTTTCAATGCTTATATTATTTCATAACAATTAAAAGTGTATGTTTCGCAATTGAAAAATAAAAAAATTTCTTAGAAATAAAGTATCAACAATATGCATATAATATTTAATAAATAAATAGCTATAGCAATCAATATAATATTCTATAATAGCTCAAATACGATAGGTCAAAACAAAAGAGTACGATAAGTAATATTTTCAGAAAACCCAAAGAGCTTCTTTTGTTCCATGTACTGCTCATAGTCATAATTTTCTTCTTGGAGATAATAATACGGTATTGTCTATACTCCAATCCATTGGCCATAACTTTTTCGTTGAAATTCAAAGACTACCAAATTTTACGACTTCTGTCAAAAGATGAAAAATTCTTCTAAAATGCATAAATGTTGAATCAATTAATATAATATTACGAACAATAACAAAATTGTGTGATTTAAAGACAAGTCTTAATATGAAATCTACGTTAGTTTTCCTAATTATTTTCACACAAGGCCTAGTAAATATATTTTGCAGCAATAATTTGTATAGTATTTTTTATTGATCTTATTTTATATAAAACAACTAAATACATTGAATTTAATTTTTCAAAGTTATATGTAAGTATATTATATTTTATAATGGAATAATATAGAAGATTCCTTAATTGTAATTATTAAATTTATTCACCCAGTTCTTTTAAAGAAAGGAATGAGGTCTTTAAACTTATTTGGGTCTATGGATTTATAACAGGTGGAGTTTAATTTGTAGATATTGATAATGTTATCCTTAATGTATGCTTAAAACAAAATATTTTGAAAAATCACCTACTTAGTCATTTTCAACATACTTATATATACTACTGTATACTACTATAATTATATTATAATATTATTATCCTTCGAACAAAGTTATATTGGAAAAAAATAACAGAATTATCAACTAAACTAAAAAGTTTTTCGATAATTAACGATGATAGGTAATTACTAATTATTATTTTTAAGTATTAGATTTGTGGAAGAGCGATGAACCTATTGATTTATCAATGAAGTTTCTAAAATAACTATTATAGAAACAGTAAAACCTCTTTAACCAACTACTTTAAGGGTGGTTTTTTGTTGGAAAATGTCATGAAAATGTAACACATAATTTTTTTTTTGTTAAAAATGATTAAAAATATTGGAAAATACTTGACCGCAATTTTTTTTTCATAAGTGTATGTAGTAAAAATTTTAAAATCAAAATTACGAAAAATTACAAACTATTTTACAGTTAACAATTTATTTGATTTTTATAAAAATTTAATTCAAGAATTCCCTTAAGTTTTTCATTTCATTGTGCTATAATGCTCAAATACATACTCACTAATTAACAATACTGCGTTCTACAGACATTTAAATTTTGAATTTTGACAAAGTTGGATGTTTAAACAACCAACAATGGTATTTAGTTATCGTGCTGTTCTTATAATAACTAATTTATAACTTAAAACACTGTGATATTTCATTAAGTTTCAACACATTATTTTGTGTTTCCGTAAGCAATTGATCATACTGAATATTGAGTCAAGTGTTTAGTTCTAAAAATTAAGTGAAATTGTACTAAAAAAGATTTGGCAGATGCCGAACCTCAAATTTGTTTAAAACGGTCATGGTAAGATTATTAAAATGAAAAACTTTGGAGTTTCTTATTTACATAAGCTTCTTAAAAGAAGAAGTTTTAAAATTGTGTTTATTTTTGTATTGAGGCTCAAATACTCGTCATCTTTAATTATAATTTTGCAGCATTACAACAGACAATATAAATGCAATGAACATCCAAAGAGTTTATGAAAAATTTTGTATACAATTTAAAGAGCCAACAGTTGTAGAAGTTTATTTAATATTATGTATAAAACAGTAGTGTATTAAGAAAATAAACGTAGTTTTCACGATTAGTTTTTATACTCCTTTGAATACTATTAACTTAGTTTTTCTCTTTTAATAATTATACAAATTTACATATTATTATTAAACGTTTTTCCATCTTAAAAGTATTATTATTTTTTTTTTGTTTTTCATGGAATACCTACTTTTTTTAATACATTTTTTTCCATTGTGTCCATTACCGTATAAACATTTTTACTACATATCATAATATCATGTTATATACAAGTCACGAGTTACTCAAGCCATATATTTCATTTTGAATATGATAAATTATTTTAAATTGCATAAATTGTTATAAATACCAAACGGTGTGTGCTAAAATAATATTATAACACTTTAAACTGTTCATACCATTCGTTATAAATTAAAATGATGAAATATACATATTTATATAGTGCAAAAATTCTACTAGACTATATTATTATATGGTGGGGTAAAAAAAAAAAACCATACAGCATTTGAACATAAATCAGTCTGTTCGTAAAAGCATCTAGTACGGGAAAGTTAATTCAGAAAAAGAGGCCCCCAAAACGTAGGTGGAATCATGCAGCCTTGTCGTTTTTATTTATGTTTCACTGTACGGAGTCTATTCGATATAATATATATATATATATATATATTATGTGTATGTGGCAGTGTACAGACAGTTGTAATAGATATCATGTTGCCATATTATTATCCGGCCTGATATTAGTTTTGGGGATACGAATGGATCGAAACGGAAAGGGTAGAGAGTTGTAGGTCTCGGATCCCTTACTAGGTCACGTCGCAGGCGAATAACGCCCCATAGACAATAAATATGTACATTTTTTATTTCCACAATTTAGGGCGAAAAAAACAAAACCCGAGGTGCAATATAATAATATATAATATGTATAGACTCGTCAAGTCGGTCACACATAACATGTCGTCGAGAGAGTAGTGTCGTTTTTGAGGTCTTGTTTCTGAGTTCCCGAAAATGTTTTAAACCGCAGCAGTACACGAACGGAATTATGGGTTCTCGTTATCACCCTGCCGCCACCCACGAATCGTATATTTGAAGTATTCGAGTGACACAATTTATTGCTGGATTATAATAATAATAATTTTTTTTACATTATACATGCATATAAGTGTGCCAATTTTATTAATTTACTTTACGAAACTAAAACATTTACCGTAGTAATATTAGGACCTACCTCGGAAAATGTCGAGTCTCGCAAGGACGCGATTACTGTACACGAGCTTTGCAATGATGGCATCTAAAACTCGCAGCCAAATTACACACACACACACGAATATAATAATAATATTATGTTATAAGCGTATTATTGCAATAATATGACCGTTTTGTTGTGGTATTTGTTGCATTCGCAGTGCGCGCACCCACACACAGACACAATCATATTATGTATGCACGAAAAATGTAACATTACGGTCGTTTGTATACGGGGGCGTTCGAGTATTATTACAATTTACAGTACCTACCTACATACGAGTATTGTAGCAAACGAGTTTCGGCCCATCTGCGAACGCGGCCAATAAGGCATATATAACCCCGAAATCACCAACACCGCTACCGCATTCTACGCACACATATATACATATAATATATATATGGATAATATTATACGTACATACGTGTGTACCATAGCAGAGGTATGCAAACACGATAATAATAATATTATAACGCTTTAGCGCTGTGCGGTGGTGAAGGTGCAGATGGGTCGGCGGGGGTGGGTGGGGGATGGGGGTTATCGTTGGTTCAAAAATGACTAACAGGCTACAACAACAACCCCCCCCTCCTTCCCCTCCCTCGGCTATGGCCAAACTCTGGAATCGAGTCCGCGAGACGAGGAGTGGCGGACGACGACGACGACGACGACGACGACGAAGACGACGATGGAGGGGTTCGGTGGTGTATGGATAACAGCCGTTCTCACAGGTGGCCATTTCGACCCTTTCGCTCGGATCTCGCCGCCACACTCCGTCGTCGTACTTGCACACACACACACACACACACACACGCACACATTATATAGCGTTTCTGGAGGCCGCCATAAAGCACGCGGTACGTGTTAAAGCTCGGTTACCCGGTCGATACATTGTATTATATATCCCGCGCGTTATATTCGGCGGTGCAAATCCCGTAAGGGTTGTTGCAGCGCCGCCGGGAGGGTGGCGATATATTATTATACACATATACGCGGTCAGACGTGGTCCGCGGACGGGTGCCGTGCGTTTTTACACAACCCACATCAACCCCTACCCCTGGCATTTCGTTCGCCATATACCTGCGGAAACGCTCCGTGCCGAAAATCGCATGTACCCACCCCACGTCATAATAATATATATTCGCGTACCTATGACCACGTACATAAGTATATTATGCGGATATAATATAAATATATATACATACCTATAATATATATATATACACATACTTATAATATATATATGTATATATATATATATATAATATCCGTGATATGCACCTACCTATATTATACCACCGCCCGAGTGTGTTTTTCGATTCGTTTTGCGTTTAGCATGTGCGAGTGGTGCCGCGCGGTCATGTATTATGCGCAGTGCCATTATACCTGTCCGACTACCACGATGTACCACATATACCGTACATTATACATCGAGCGCGTATACCTGCACAACTTCCTGTATGCACGGCGGCGGTCGATGTACATGATGGTGATTCACCGCCACCGACCACGCACCCCTACCCATTCGATACATTCATCATGTGTTCCAAC
Source organism: Aulacorthum solani (assembly GCA_008528875.1). Classification (NCBI taxonomy): domain Eukaryota; kingdom Metazoa; phylum Arthropoda; class Insecta; order Hemiptera; family Aphididae; genus Aulacorthum; species Aulacorthum solani. The sequence goes on from PVMI01020634.1 coordinate 9,017, forward strand.
CAATTTTGATTGTCGCACGTTTTCAACGTAATATACGAGTGTAGTATAGGTACTTAAATCTCATGTTTTGATATGGCACTCAGAATAATCTTTCGTACGAAGTCAACGATTGTTGCCGCGGGCTTAAATTGCAGAATGAAAGCCATAATATGATTATACGCTTAAAACACAGAACAGTTGTAATTTGGCTAGTCAATTATAGTATTATTACTCAGGCGAATTTAATGAATTGTAAAACGCTCATAGATATTTTAATACTGATCAACGATTACTATAATATATATTCTTATCGTTTTTAACGAACGTAGTGATTAGATATTTACGGTAAAATTGTCCTAGGGGATACTATTCGTTGTGGCGAGAACGATGTACAAGACTACAAAATTTAATGTGTTTAGCTTATAAGCGTGCAGTGGCAGAAGAAAAATGGTCTATAGTTGTCAGTTTTGATTCACCGTGCGTTAAACGGGTTTAATAGACGTAATCAATCTATATAACGGCGTGAAGCCCTCGAAATGTTACACGATCGAGACTATAAGACTTGACTACACACTTTTATTTTTAGTTTGACGTGTTAAGAACCGAAACACTATTTTTCCTCAACAATTTTAGTTATATTATCACCACGGTAATCGCATTAGTTTTCTCATTTTAATTAATTTTTAATATGTAATAAACTTAATATTATTATGCTTAGTGCAAAAATGTTTTGAACATTTTTTTTTAATAATACAATTTAATAGGATTTTAACATTATTATATGTAACACACGAAGTTTAAAAAAAAAAAAAGTATTGTATATTTCCTTTTAAAGAATTTAAAAACTTTAATGATATAAACTATTAATGCCAACCATTAAGTTATTTTAAGTGTTGTAAATAAATAAACGTTTGAAAACTTATTGTTGGTACCCATATTTCTGACAACATTATTACATAATATGAATTTACACAGAACCCGAATAATAGTCCACGTTTATATAAGTTGAAAAAATTTTTGAGTAAGGTACTCGAGTAGTAATAACCAAGTTAACTATTCGTGTTTACAAACGAGTAAACAATGTATTACTTGAAGTTAAATTACTTTATTATAATATTATTATAACTGAACCAAATAATAATATTTATAGATGCATAAAGACGTTACCGTATACCATGCACATAGTACTTTGTACGTACCATATAAATAAACCCTTTTAATTTACATATAATTTTTGCAATAAAATGACAATTAGTCGTGACGGAAAAAAAATAATGTTTCAAAACTGTATGATATTTTATTTTCATCTTGTATCAATATTGCATTAAAAATAATTTAAATTTTTGTCATGCAAAAATAGGTATTTTTTTTATATTAGTTATTTTTGTCATGGTAATTATAAAAATTGTTTTTATCTTTTTTGTTCAATCGTAAACAACACATGAAAACTGAGTGCGGGTGAATACAAAATGTATTAACTGTAAAGCTTACCAATATTGAGGTTACCAATCGAAATATTATTTTTTTTTCTGGAATCTACAATAAAATGACACAATACAAAGCATTGATGCAATTTTACTTCACAATAGAAACTAAAAATATTTAAAATACATTCAATTTTACTATGATGTTTTGAACAGTGCATCATTTATTTTTAATAAACAAATTAAATTATTATTTTCATATTTGACCAACTCTTTAAATACATTTATCAAACTATATTATAGAAGTGTTTAATGTAAACAAAAAGAGTTGTTCAACTTTCTAGATATTTAATTAAGTAATTATGATAATTGGAAATATGAAGCTAATTTGTTATTACTTCAAGAGTTTGTGATAAATAGGAAAATGGTAAAAATGTATCTCAGTCAGTACTTAATTATATGTTGGGGTTGGGAAGGGTGGTAATTAAGTTAATTTTAATTCAAGGTATTAATGAGATAGTTCCATATCACCCCCAAGTTGTA
>PVMI01020640.1:0-21646 GCA_008528875.1 Aulacorthum solani
TTGGTACATAAAAAAGGCCTGTTCTTTTATATATTTAAGGATATGAGTTGATTATTATCGGTGCAACACGATTGTGCACTTTTCACCTTTTTATATTTGAGTAAACACAACGTTGTGTACACGATTGGGCACAAAATTAATTTTATCAATTGTATTTGAGGCTCAACCAATGTTATTATTATTTAAAATACAAAAATAATGAGATATCATTTAATGATTTTTTGCTTACATTGGGACCACGGTTTCGTCCTAAACATTTGTAAGAATTATTATTGTCATTATACGTATTAATTTATTATTATTATTATTTCTTTTTTTTTGACGCATAATAATTGTGGTGTATTATTATTATGAATTGTTGACTATACATTTTCTTTACTACGTGTAATTATTAATGCAAGGACAATTTTTAAAATTTATAAACTTTAGTTTATGTTTATGTTATGATTCATTTTTTATTTGAGGCGCAATCAATATTATTATTATTATTTTTGACTGATTTAATTCAATTTTTTGATTCTGACTATTTTGATTTATATACTAAGTTTTAGTTGCGTAAGAAAATCATTTAAGATATTTAGGCCAATGGTATTTTTAATTTCTTTAAATCCAACAATATAGAATATTTTTTTTTGCTCGAATATAAAATGGTAAGAAGTGAGCAATCGTGTTGTTTTTTTCAGGTAAAAGGGTAAAAAGTGCGCAATCGTGTTACGGCCGGTATAAAAAGAAATTTTTTATAAATTTCCAATTCAAAATAATTTGAAAATTTTAATGATTTTTACGAATTTTGTCAAAATTGTTCAATCGCTCAAAGCTCATCAAAGATTATATTGTGGATTTAAGCTCAACTTTTTTTTTTAAATTTCCACTAACAAACAACAATTTCGAGGAACCTTGTATTACATTTACTAGTTTTTTGACCGAGAGAAAATATTTTTATCGATATTAGCTTAAAGAAAACTAATAATAATCAAAACTTCTAAATGCCTGTAAATAGTTCAACATGAGCCAAAATATTTTAGAAAATGAGGATATAAACACTCAGTGAAAATTGCATGTATCCACGTAATTTTTTTTTAAAGTTACATCAAAAACTAGAATCGATTTTGTCTAAAACCGGGTTTCCGTAAAAATTCCCGTTTTTCCTTAATTTTTTGTTCGTTCTTCTTGCAGCTTTTGAAAACTATTGGGAATTTTTTAATTTTGACCCTCCACAGTACCAAATAGATTCAATTTTCTACCAGAAAAAATTATGTTGAAGAAAAGCAAGGCATTTTTACCGCCCCCAAAAGGTGATGACAGACACACAAAAAAAAAATACACATCATTGTAAAATCAATACATTTATCGCTCCTCTCAGAATATAAAAACGCAATGACACCTAATAAATAGATTTTTCTTTCAGTTAATGTTTTATTTTTATAATATAACATAGTAGGGGCCAACATTTTTGCAAAAAGATAGCATACACCTTGAGTAGTTACGTAATACGTTTCATTCTAAAATACAGAGTATCTTTCCACTTGGCAACCTATATGGTATGATATGGGGGATGCGCAGGGGTCCATATATTAATGAGTCTATGGCTAAGAAGAACATAGCGACCGGGCATCAAAATCCGATCGTCTGATCGGACTCTTAGCACCGAGTAAGCCATGCCTGTAACGCTTTTTGGTCGCAACGATTAAGCCCATGAATCTGACTTACTCTACCGTGCCTGAAGAAGTTAGGTATTCACTTCAAAAATCCAGCATGATTTCAAAAGGGTATATTGAAGGATGGTGGGGGGCTTTCCCCCCACCAGTCTATTTGGTATAAATTTGAAATAAAATATCAATGTATCGTGTAGACAGGTAGTTTGTACCACCAATAAAATATAAATATAATAATTTGAAGATTATTGTGGTGGCACAGTTTTTTGTATTTATTTCTTTGAAATCAGGTAAAGCGAACTTGTAGATTTATTTAAAACAATTCTAAATTGTGGAATGTATTATTTTGTATTGGTAGAAGTGAACAATTATTAATATATCATCAATATGTTGTCTGAATAATTGTTTAGTTAAAGTCCTATTTACATTTCTTACCTCAGTATAACTAGGAAGTAGGAAGTAACACAATAAGAATTAAAAATACATACTTTATTTAAAATAACAAAATTAAAAGAAAAGTTATTACAAATTGGTGAAACATATTTATATTATTGCCATAACAATTTAACAAGTCCACTTCCAATTTGTGCTTGTTGACCAATAATAAGAGTACTTGAAGGTGAAACCAAATTATCTTTTAATCCTCGAATAGTGGATTTTTTCAAATAATTAAGAGTAGATTCAAATGACATTTGTTGCAATGGCGATGGACAGCCGTTCATACCAACTCTGTTTAATGCCTTATACTTTCCGTCATAAGTCATATAATCAGCTATTAATGATAAATGTCGGGTATCTACATTAATACCGTAAACCTACATAAAAAATATTATACAATTAATGCAAACCTTACATAGGTTCTTTTAATAATAACACAATACAAACCTTAAATACATTTTTCACTTCCTTAATAATAACCCTGTTAGCAGCTTCTATGCCATACGTGTTCAACATCATTTGGATATCATTACAGTATAATGAATTTAAATCTAAAATATTAGCAAACCTAAAAAGCTCTGCTACACCACGTGAACCCTCGGTTTTTAATATTATTTTATCGTCTTCTTCGGTTAAAATAGCTCTATTAATACCAGGTATTTCGTGAATTATTACTCGATCCATCAAATCTTTAATTAATCCTGTTAAGTCAATTCTCTTGAATTCTAAAGGTATAGATACTTGAATATTAGCAAACGTATATGGTTTCTTATCACATCTATAAAATTTTACAATTCATTAATATTTTTATTTTTATTTTTTATCAAAGGATATTCTTACTTAACATCGATTACAATTTGAGAATAATCTTTATTGTTGACAAAGTCTTTGCTATTTTCATCTTCTAAGTTGACTTCACTGTCTGATGTATTATGTTTGATTTTAATAGGTTGATTTTCTATATTAGTTGGATTATCACATTCGCTTTGTTTTTCATTTATCTCAGCTTCTTCGTCACTCATTGGATCATCTTCATCTTTTTCATAATCATACTCTTCTTTCTGAGCTCTAAAATAATTGTATAATAAAAGTAAGGGAAATTAGTTTCAAATTAACATCAACACAAAGTATTTATTACATAGAAAATTCTTACTAACTATTTTATCGATTACTCCTATATTTATGATTTATGTCATTAATTTCACTACCATAAGATTTATGCACAAAAGTATTCCACAATAAAAACATACATAATATAGTAACTTATAAGTTATAAGTCAAGAGCTGAGAAAGCAAAATTGGTAAAAACTTAAGAAAAAGAAACAGTTTGATTTAGTTATTTTAATTTATAATATGTATATAGGGTATACAAACAAAACATTATACTGTAAAATATATTTGACAACTGCACTAAAGTAATTCATTTTGTCCATAGCTACCATCTCTACTCAGTACTAATTAAAATTAATTGTGTAAATAATCTAAAATCTTAAATAATTACTTTCTTTTCATTGCCGCCGAATCAAATTCACCAGCTTCAGATTCACTATCTGAATCAACTTGATTTTTATTATTAGTTTCTTGGGGTTCACTTTCATCCTAAAATATTGTTATTCAATTATTTGTTGTACATAATAACAATAATAACTTTTAATTACATTTAGAGTACAAATTAACAATTATACTTACTAATAATGCATCTTCATCATTGTCATTATTTTTTTCTCTATTTATTTTAAAAGCATTCTTAGTTTGTTCAGAAATTAATTCTCCACTAAAATTTCTTGACAAATTTTTAACGAACATTTTTTTTAGACTTTCTGAAAAACTATTTTTAATGAATCTCATAACAGCTTTTGGTGTTATGTGGGTCATGGATTCGTAGCAACGATGTGGTAATAAATGTAATGTTAAATCATAACACATACGTCTAACTGGATATAACATTACTTTTTCTCTCACTTGTACCTTTGATAAAACATCTTTTAACGATATTTTAGTCATTAATTTTCTTAAGAAGTCTGCTTCATTTTGAACACTAAAACAAAATATTTCAAACATTTTAAGTAATAATAAATAAGGATAAAATAAATTAAAATTTACTTTTCAGACTGGAAGAATGGTATTTCCATAGATGGAGTTTTAATAGTTTTTGTAGCCATCATTAATATCTCACGTAGTCTAGGAATACCTAGGGTAACATTCATCTCTCCACGACCAGCAAAATGAAAAGTATTCAATGTCATCTGTGTAGATGGTTCACCAACAGATTGGGCAGCAATACAACCTACTGGTTCACCTGCTGCAGCTGTGGCTGCCATAGCTTTGAGACGTATTGATTCTTTTGCAATTTGTTTGTCATCGTCATTCAATCCATTACTTCAAAATTGAATATTAAAATGTCTAGTAATATACTTTTAAATAAACATTATAATTACTTACGTTGTATCCAAATATTTATTAATTGATGAATCCATTTTTTCTGATAGTAAACCATAGTGTCCTCCCGGGTGAAAAGATGCACCCACTGGATCAGGTACTCTTTGTATTTTCTCGGAATAACTATGAATGAATAATAAAGTTGTAAGTAATAAAATATTATACAATTTAAAACCTAAGAATTATTCGTTAATATATAGTCGACTTTCAATAATTTAAACTTTGCTAACTAAATTTTTTTCTTGCTCCTCAAAGTGCTTTAATAAAATGGATAAATCAAATTTATTTTGAACCATTTTATACTAGTTGTTCTACTAATTTGGTTATCAATTTTTTTTATAAAAACAAATTTTTTCTTTTAAGGGATGGTTCAAATTTTAATACTTACGACTTTTTAACATCTTCATCTATTTCATACCATTTATTGCACATTTTTATGTCTTGTACACAACGGCCATTTTTAATTTTTGGATGTTTTTTATTCTTAACTTTAGAAGTTTGTTTACACCAACTCAAAAATTCACTTTCTCGACTAGTATTTTTTTTTTTTTTCATTGCAGACTTGATTTCTTCCAACTTATCATCAAGTTCTTTGTAACATTCATCATTTCTTATTTTCTTAAGAGCTTTGAAAGAATTTACATTGCCAGCTAAGAAATCAAATTGCTTTTCTTTGAAAAAACTGCTTTTGGTTACTTCTAAGCCATCCTCACCATACAAATACTGCACAACACTTCCATTGCTATCTCTGACAGTCATATCATAATTCACAATAAGACTTTCAAGATGTTTGACCAAGCAACGTTGTAAATAACCACTTCTACTTGTTTTAACAGCAGTATCAATAAGACCTTCACGTCCGGCCATGCAATGGAAGAAAAATTCTTGAGGTTGGATGCCAGTCATAAATCTACTGCCTATAAATCCTCCAGCTTTAGGTAGTGTATCAAATGGTGGAAAACTTGGTAATGTCCGACCTGATATCATCATAGGTGGTCTTTTACCTTCCAACTCGATTTGCCCTAAACAACAAGATATCTGTATAGTGTTTACAGTAGATCCTTTTGCTCCCGATTGTACCATAAGCTGTAAATTATTATTTGGGAACGGTTGAAGTAATCCTTTGGGAATACAAGCTCTTGTTATTTTATTAGTAAATGGCTGTAGATGTTTTTTGTAATTTCTATCAACTAGTACAGGAAAATGACTACTTTTGCTGTATGACTCGGCTAATTTAATGTTCATTGCATCTTCGTCCATATATTCAACACCAAGAGATTCCCGAGCAGCTAATGTTCCAGCGGTTTTAGATTCATCGATAGCAGTTTGACGTAGATGATCAGCTTTTTCAGTCACTAATATATCTTCTACACCTAAAGTAAAGGCATCGCATTGTAAATATACAGTAAATAATTTACTGAATGCGCTTAGTAACTGTGCTGAATACTTTCCACCATATAATTCATAAAAACAATGTACCAAACTGTAAGTAGAAGCTCCTATATGATTTTTGTCTAGAATTCCTGATAATAAATTGCCATCCCGTACTATAAAATTGAATTCCGATAAAAAATCTGAATATTCATAATTATTTGGATTTCTCCAATATTTTTGTTCAAGTTTAGATTTGGAACTTAGGTTTATGTATGTTTTTTGATTAAGAGGAGTCAAGTTAATTATTAATGTTGAAATAATTTGTTTACCAGACCATAACATTACTGGTTTGATGATCGCTGGAGGAACAGTCTTAATGGCACGATCAAATGAACTTAATGCTTGGTATACAAAATGCATATACTCTCTTCGGGTAAAAAAATGCCCTCTGACAGTCATTCTTACACTCGAAATTATATGATCTTGTATAAGTCCACTTAACGGAGTACCATCACGAGGTACTAAATATTGGTAAACAGCACTCGCTAATTCTTTAGCTTCACATTTTGCTAATTCACTTTGAGGTAAATGAGCATTCATTTCATCGCCATCAAAATCAGCATTATACGCTTTACAATTGGCATAATGTAATCTTAATGTTTTTTCTCCTTTTAAAACTTTAACTCTATGTGCCATAATACTAGGTTTGTGTAAAGATGGCTGTCGATTAACAAGCATCATATCCCCATCAATAACATGCCTATGAACAATTTGAGGACCTCTAGAATTTGGACCTTTGTAAAAAAGAGTTTTTGATAATGCTTCTCTGCGTGATTTGTTTGTAGCAGACAACCATTTTACTATTCCTGCATCTGTTTCAATCATATTTGCACCTGGATAATGATTTGGCCCATTCAATACAACTCCGTGTAATCCTTTATTATTCCAGTCAGTAACAGCTACAGGATAAGTTAATTTTTTAGCAAACTCCACAGGTATACCAATTTCATCAGTATCTAAATAAGGATCGGGTGTAATAACAGAACGTGCAAAATAATCAACACGTTTACCCATCATATTCTGACGAATAATACCAGATTTTTTTTCCAATAATTGTTTCAAACCGATTCTAATTCCTTGATCTTTATTATTATAAGATCTAAACATATTTCCATCCAGAAGAGCATCAACACACATTTGTAAATTGTGCATACCAATTTGGACTTTTTCTATGCTGTCCTTTCCTTGACTATCATTGACAAGTTCAGTAATTTCTGATGAAATTTCTTGACCTTCTTTTTGATCTTGTAGTAACCATATATATTGTATAACTTTAGATTCTCGTAAAATAGACTTGTAAGTTGAATTTCTAGGACTCTCTACTAATTTTCCTTTAACCATTAAGTTAGGACGAATATTAGAAGGAGTAACAAGTATTTCTGACATAAAACAAACATCTGTAGGGTATTCTATTTTCAAACCAGCCAAGACTGGCAATAAAGCACTTATAAAATGTTTTTCTTTGACCCACAACTGTCTCATATGTTCTCTTATGTCTGATGGAAACAAATATTCTTTACTTTTCTTTTCTTTTTTTGATTTAGTTGCTTGAGAAATAGTTATTGATGAAAATGATTTAGAAATGGTTGAAAGTGGTTGTTTACAATGCATACATCCAGTCCGTCGAGCAACCTATACAAGAAAAGCGAGATATAGGTTTAAAGATAATGCAATAATTTTATAATAATATACATAGGTTCATAATTTAAATTCAAATTTACTCACTTGATTAATAGTTTCGGCGATGAAAGTTTGTCGAACTTCATCGGCACATTTCACATACGATCCATTATTTTCTTGTAAATGTTCTTTTAAATATAAACTGATAAATGTTTGTAGTTCATCAACAGACAAATTTCTTTCGTCATCTTCACATAGTCCATTTATTTCAGTGGCCAAGTCATGGGCATGTGTTAGTTGACCATTATCAAGGAGCTTTAACTGTGCAGCCAACAAGATTGTGGTTTCTCGGGGTAACAATACGCAGTAGCACGACAAACAGCTTATTTTGAGTATGTGAATGACTGCTGCTGTAAATATCGGATTGATCACTGGACACGGCAACTCAATGTGGCCGAAATGGCCAGAACACAAAACGGAATTTTGGTTACAAGTCGAGCACTTGCCACTGCTCATGTGAATCGCCCCGAGACGAGCGTCATACAACCCACCCTGCACGGGTTCGCCCAAAGGAGTAAACGATATGAGAGAATCTATACGCGCCACCGACAGTTTTTTTACTTCTTCCGATGAAAACATATTAAACTCCATACTGATGGGCTTGAATGGATCCACATTGTAAAAATCGTGGTAAAACATTTCGAACGGTACAGATGGAACAATAATCTGATCAGTGAAATGTCACTCGGACGTAAATCGCGAACTAACCGTGAAGTAGATCGACTAAAAAGAAAAACCAGGGCACAGGCCTAAACGGCTCTATGGCTGTATGCCCGTATGAGTGTATGGCGACTGCAAGCTGCAAATCGCAATTTGCATGCAGTTGTAGTATTCGGTGCAATAGGTGCATCAGCCACCAGTAAGTATCATTATTATTTACTTAATTCGTACACTATTTGAAAATCACGTGCGCGAGCCGCAATTTGTAGATACTAGATAAGAGATACTGCACAGTGCGTTTTTTACTCCACGAAATATAAATCAAATATCATATTTAAATTAAAAAATAGATATTATATTTACCATAGTCTACAAATTCCAAAATAATTTGAAATTTCAATGGTTACTATAAACGTTGAAGTAATAACTGTATAAAAACGTATAAAGTAGTTGCCGTGAGAATAGAGGATTCATAATTTAATTCAAGAGTCTGATCCGATCGTAGTGCCAATTTTAGGACCATGGCCTTAGAAGAAAAAAAAAGATAAGAATAATGAATTATTTATTGAATAATGGTAATAATCCACTTTAGAAACCATAACCTCAAATCCCAATACGGTGCACTGAGTACTGACTACTGACGCACAGGACGTCTGTACTTCTATACACTGTAAATTGTAATTGTAGACTGAAGACTATAGAGGTGTAGAATAAATCTAAGCATAATCAAAAGCGAGTTTTCTTGCTAATTAATTCAATTTGTCGTGTTAAAAGTGAAAAAAAGTCATGTCTGTAAGTGCGTTGACAGTGGCCGGTTCTAGGACGTCTGGAACACCCATCCGTACACAAAATGTGATGGCAGCCAATGCTATTGCAAACATTGTTAAAAGCTCATTGGGACCGGTTGGCCTGGATAAAATGTTGGTCGATGACATTGGAGTGAGTAAAAATATTTGTTAAATACTCGAGAAAGAATTTTTGAAAAACTTGTGTTTATTGTTTTAGGATGTCACTGTAACCAACGACGGTGCTACTATTCTAAAGTTGTTGGATGTCGAACATCCAGCAGCACGAGTCCTTGTTGAATTGGCTCAATTACAAGATGAAGAAGTTGGTGATGGAACGACATCAGTTGTAAGTATACTGCCTAGTACATAGAAGATATTTTTTTAGTCGACTTTTAACAGCAACCAAAAATACTCATTTTTGTTTATAGTTAATTTATGGTTTGATTTAATTTTTTTTTGATTGGAATTATCATAACATACAATTTAACACAACCAAAAAGATTAACTTTTCTGGAATTGTATTAATATATTTAATTTTACCTAAGCGATGTTCTTAATTCATAATATTGTAGATACCTATCATATATATATATATATATGTAGACATTTTAAGTAGATAGATTTATGATTGTCTATGAAATGTAATGCTATTGTTTAACCATTTTCAATAACTGATAATTCCAGTCAGTTTCTAAAAAATACTCTGGTTAACGACATGGCTTTTAGACCTCCCTAATAAGAAAAAATATAATACCTATACATTTTTAACCAAATATGATTGCTGTTTTGACTTACTATCCTTAAACTAGTGTCTAGAGTACCTACCGAATAATATCTAATCAACATTATTTGTATAAGTCAACAATTATGATTTCTTGCTAACAAAATAAAACTGTCGATTCAGTGCTGTAAAATGTTCTGATTTTTCTTATTCAAGTGTATATAACTTATATATTATGTTTATTGTTTAGGTTATAATAGCAGCAGAATTACTTAAAAATGCAGATGAGTTAGTGAAACAAAAAATACATCCAACATCTATCATAAGCGGATATCGTTTGGCATGCAAAGAGTCTTGTAAATATATACAGAACAATTTAACTGTGAATGTTGATGATTTACGTCGTGATTGGTTGGAAAATGCTGCTACTACATCTATGTCTAGCAAATTAATTATGTCTGATTCAGAATTCTTTTCAAAAATGGTTGTAGATGCTTGCATGCTTGTGAAGCGACCATCTGATAAACGTGGTGGAGTATCTGTTCCTATTAAAACCATCAATGTACTTAAAGCACATGGTAAAAGTGCACGAGAAAGTTTACTTATTCAAGGATATGCTCTAAATTGTACCGTTGCTTCTGAAGCAATGCAAAAAAAAATCGTTAATGCCAAAATTGCTTGTTTAGATTTTTCTCTACAAAAGACTAAAATGAAATTAGGTGTACAGGTTTTGGTTAATGACGTTGATCAGCTGGAAGCGATCCGTCAACGTGAGTCTGATATAACTAAAGAAAGAGTTCAAAAAATTTTAGCAACTGGAGCCAATGTTATATTATGCACGGGCGGTATTGATGATATTTGCCTGAAGTATTTCATCGAAGCAAAAGCTTTGGCTGTACGCCGTGTTAAGAAGGTTGATTTGAAAAGAATTGCCAAAGCTACAGGTGCAGCTTTTTTGACTTCCTTAACAAATATGGAAGGAGAAGAAACTTTTGAAAGTTCTAGTCTTGGTGAAGCTGCTGAAGTTGTACAAGACCAAATATCTGATGATGAGTTAATAATCGTTAAAGGACCAAAAGCTCAAAGTGCCGCATCAATTATACTTCGTGGACCAAATGATTTCTATTGTGATGAAATGGAACGTTCCATTCATGATGCTCTGTGTGCAGTTCAGCGTGTACTTGAATCCAAATCAGCTGTAGCTGGTGGTGGAGCAGTTGAAGCTGCTTTGTCTATTTATTTGGAAAATTTCGCTACATCTTTGAGTTCCCGAGAGCAATTGGCTATTGCAGAATTTGCACGTTCTCTGTTGGTTATCCCTAAAACCTTGGCAATTAACGCTGCACAAGACGCTACAGAGTTGGTAGCTAAACTCAGATCTTACCATAATGAAAGCCAAACAAGTAGTGAAAACGACGTTTATAAATGGTATGGATTAGACTTGGAAGAAGGTGAAATACGGGACAATCTAAAAGCTGGTGTCCTGGAACCTGCTATATCTAAAGTTAAGTCATTGAAATTTGCGACAGAAGCTGCAATAACTATTCTTAGAATAGATGATATGATCAAATTAGATCCTGAACAAAAAGCTGGACGAGGATATCAACAAGCATATGATGCTGGAGAGCTTTAATTAACAATTATTGTTCATGAAAAAATTAACACTAGGTTACTAATATTTTTTAATACGTTTCATATGCTATGTGAAAAAAAATGATGCATATTTTACTTTGTTATTATTTAAACTATTTTCATGCATTTGTAAGCTTACATAATAATAATAATAACATTCACTTACAGATATATTTATAAATGAAAAAGTATTATCTTTTTTTTTTTATACACCTTTATTTAATAAAATTCATAATTTTTACTAAATTAAATTGTTGTCTAATGTATCTAAATAATTTGGGTACTTGATATTTCCTAGGTAAGACATCTATCTATTTACATACTGTATAATGCATGATATATGTATGAGTTAGGACATTTCTTAATATTTATAAGTTTGTAGTGACAGACCATTCTCAATTTTAATAAATTAAGAGAACATTTTGGTTAAACATTAATTTGATCAAAAAGCATGTCATGATCTTTGTACAGTTGATATCTTTATAGTTACCAAATGATTACTGTTGATCACAAACATTGAAACTTCTTAATTATTTATAAGCTTCAATTAAAAAGTAGTGATCTCTTTGAAAATGCCTATATGGTTTACTGCCATATCCAGGAATTTGTGTGGCTCTTGTTTGGATCAACTATATATTTTCTAAGTCTCTTAATATTCATAAACCATAAATTAATGAAATCTTAGTAGCTAAAACTCGAATCGCTAAATATTAAAAAAAAAAACTCGTGAAACGGTTAATATTTTTGGATTTAAATTGTGTATAATAGTTCTATGTTACAATTAATAAATAATTTTCAATAATATACAAAAATTTACTATGTAATGATCAAAGTGAATTTATATTTTTTTCAGACACCTAAAATATGATGCTAAAACTCTCTAAAAAAATCTACAAATATTCTTATTTGTACAGTTCTTTCTGTACATTGAAAAATATGCAAAAAAGTAATCAATTAACCTTTATATGCTTGAATATGCATTTTTTTGAAATAATTGAACTATAGAAAAGTTCAAATAGTTTCTTCTATGTAGGTGGACGGTTCTATCCATTGTTTGGAAAGGTATTTAAATTAATGGATTAACTTCATTTTAAAAACAAAAAAACTTAATAGCAAAACCAAAATATATTTGGACTTGATAAACAAATACACTGTAGTTATCATCATGGGTTAGGCAAACAAATAATATCTTATGTTTAGAAGGATGTCTGCGCAGCGCTTGTTTTCTCACTGGGCGAGAGAAGGCTTTTTCTGTCAAAGGCGTTCATGTGGAATATAATTTTTATGGTTTTGACTAATCTTAAGTAAAATCACCCAGAACTAAAACAATACAAAATTCCACAAAGTTCCAAAAAATGTCCATCTGTTATTCTTAAAAAGTGAATTCAGAGAACATTAAATAAATTACATTTGTGAACATAGATCAGAATCCAAGAAAATAAATATGGGTGCAAATGATTTCTGTTATAACTTATAATATGTAATAGAAATATATTTTTTATCAAGGTATACACATATATCTTTTAATGAAAAAAATATATAAATTAAAACAAAACATTTTAACTCTTAAAAGCTTTCAGGCTAAAAACAAGTTAAAAAATATATATGGGTCGGTAGAGAGCAGTATGGTTATATGGTGGGGGGTACAGTTTTAACAAATACTTATTTTATAGATATATTAACTTACAAAAACTAAAAATATAATAAAATAGCTTAGTGAGGAAAAAATTAAGCAATATCATATTTACACACTTCAAACAAGACAAAAAAAGTAATAATAAATGTATTCTGTTTTGTATAACTATCATATACCTGTACAAAATAACATCTTGTCTATTGTTTTCTATAATTATACATTTTAAGATTTTCAGAAAATATTTGAAGTACATAGCATTGTAATGCCAACTTGACTTTAAAAAGTATACAAAAATTTAAAATGTATAGGTTATACAATTTGTTAACGATGAGGGTTATAAAATCTTGACTATGGCGGACAAGTAGATACAATGATTGTATAAAAATTTTAGTAAAACAATAATTATTGTAAAAAAAACATTTACTCTATGCAATACAAAATAATAAATAATTTATAATATTGTTATTTGAAAAATACTCTGTAGAAAAAAAGCTGCTTATGCTTTTATGACTAAAATTTTTAAAAGTCAATTCAAATATAATGCCTTCAAGAAAAGAATAGCCATTTATAAGTATCATTATATATATAACATATAATCTATGTACAATAAGTAGTATAAAATATTTAATAGTAAATTGTACTGTTATTAATCATCTAGGCTACTCTGTTTTTTCTTCTTAATTTGAGCACTAACAAAATTATTTCTGCACTCTTAAGTATATAAGTATTGTACACATCATCTCGCATCTAACATCATTAAGCCTGACTTAACATTAATTAGGTAAATATACATACTATATACATTGTGTCTCAAAAATATTCAGATATTATGTGTTGTTACAAAAATGTATAAAATCAGTTGTCAGTTAGAAATGTAATTCAACATCATTATTCAAAGTAAAATGTACTTAATGAAACTTTTAAAAATAATTAAAATCTTTGATTATAAGAAATTGAGACACTTGGTATAGTTATGTACACTACTTATATTTAAATATAATGTATATAAAATTATCTTGAATGTAGTTAAAAACTGTATGTAGGTAAACACAAAAAAAGAAAATATAAAACATTTTAACAGTTAACATAAACTCTAATTATGAGCAAATAATTATGACATATTTTATAATCATACAAACTAGAGTCGTATTTTGACTCGAGTTGAATTCAATCAATAAAAACTGGAGCACAATTAAATATTTAGTTTACAGTCGTATTACAAGGTTTTAATTAAAAATAAACTTAGTGCATATTATACTTCATGATCAATACAAAATTATTTTATTAAATAAGTCAAACTCTGATTTTCAATTTATAAAATAGTAATAATTTATAAAATTACTTGTAAATAAGATTAAATCGGAAGTAAATATATGACAATAAACCATTTTTTTTATTTATATGATATTTTACAAAAAGAAACTTAGATTCTTAGACTAAAAAAGGAGGGAATCAAAGTGTTAGTTAGTAGTTATGTATTATGGAAAGCTACATTAATGAGATCCTAGTGGTGAACATAGGTTTTTTCCAAAATTCCTTGAAAATTTCAATTTGAAAAAAAAATGGGAATAATATAAAAATATGGTTAATAACCATGCAAAAAATATTCATTTTATATAGTTTTTTATATGCAAATATAAAATATCTATTGTCCAGAATATATTTTTTTTATAGAAATTTCAAATTTGCAACAATACCAATAAATTTTTTAAGTTATTTTAAATTATTTTGAGTTGAAATAAATTATTGTTCATAAAGTGACACAATTTGCAACTCAAAAGTTTTGTTATGGTAACCAAGTATAATGATTACAAAAAACACAGTTAATAAGTACGTATTAGTTATTAAATATAAAATAGTTCCTATACCATCACATTTTCGAAGAATAAAATGGCACATACAATGTTTTAGGAGACTTCATAAACTATGAAACTTAAATTACATATCCAGAAATTGTAAACATAATGTTTGTAGATAATCTATTGGCAGCTAAAGGTTTATCTTTTATGAGGTTATTAAGTCCTTAAATATTAATATTAATATTATGACTTTGCATGGCACCCAAAGTGGCTAGAGTTTTTTTAATGCGTAATGCTGTAAGACGAGCGGATGCAGTATGGTACCAACATTCTTGCATTAATTTGCTCATTGTTTGTAAACACTAAAATAAAATGATAAAAGAACAGACATAAAATTTTAATAAAGAAAATTTTACAAAAATTTGTTTGTATTACCGGGTATGCATTCCATCTCTGTGGTATAGGTGGTCGTTTCATTTCTAAACAAACAACTTTGCGCATTTCATCAATAGTAGGATCAGATGGTACACTATCATAATATGGTAATTGATATTCTTCGTGTATATTATCAACATAACACCTCCGTGTTACTTCCCATAATATTAAACCCAAAGCATAAATATCACCTCTTTTAAATGAATCAAAATGATTCATATTGATTGTTTCTTCCAAAACCTATACGCAAAAATATACAACATTAAAACATGTTTAAACTATAAATAGTGTAAATTACATTTCTTAGAAATATTACCTCTGGAGCCATGTATCGTTTAGTGCCTACTCTGTGGTTTAATGGTATATCAACTGTATCCATGGAAGTATCATACCGTACAGCAAGTCCTAAATCACCAATAGCACAAGTTCCATTCGATTTGACTAAAATATTTTTCGATTTGAGATCTCGATGTGCAATGGCTGGTTTACCTGAAATTTATAAAATGCAATATGTATAAATATAAAATGTAAACAAATGTAATAATAAACGTATATTACCTTGAGTGCCAACAATTTCCATATGTAAATGAGCAAGACCAGTTGCTATAGACAGTGCTATACGAATCATTCCATTTGTATCTACTGTACTTCGGTTTAAAAAATCAAATAATGATCCATTTTCATGATAATCAGTTATTAGCCATAGTTGAGTCCAAGTGCCATTATCTAAAATTATTATAAGTTATAATAAAAATAAATTGTATGATTAAGATGAACAGTATTTCACCTTTATTATCAGCAGCAATAAATCCTAAAATATTATCATGTCTCAGCATAACTGTTTGGTATATCTCAGCTTCCCTAAACCATGACCGCTCTTCTCTAGATGAAAATATTTTTACAGCTACTTGTTCTCCTCGCCATTTTCCTTGCCATACTTCTCCAAAACGACCTTTACCAATAGGCACACCAAGTTGGATTTGGCGAGCAATGCTTCTTTGAACCAAAAGTGGTAATCCTATAAAATTTGATACAAATTAAGCAATTTAAAATACATGAAATGATTATTTTATGAATATAAACCTGATCCTGATCCACTAGTAGTCATTTCAATCATGTCTCTCAAAGATACAGCTGCAGTTAGAATAGGTTGCTGATCAGCAGCTATGATTCTAGGAGTTCGCAGATATCTAATATTATGACGTTTAGTTGATCCAGCCCAAAAATTCATAATAAGCATGACTACAAGGCATACAACACCTATTGGGCCGGCTATTATAATAGCTAGTTCCCATTTGCCCAATCTCTCCTTTTTAGGGTCATTCAACGAATCATCTGTATTTACACAATATTCATGTATGAATAATATGAATTATAATATTATATAATAATGTATTATGCATAAAATACCAAGCTGAGGATTATGAATTATAAATAAGCATTATATAGTTATGTGCTTTGTGTATGTAAAATAATATGAATTATTTATTTTCTTTTTTAAAGAAAATAAATAACCCTATCAAATTTATTTAAACCCGTTGTGTTTTTTTAAACATATTTCTTTTGCAAAAATACATTAAGTATATATGTAAATTATTAATTAAAATCCATGCAATAATTAGAAAAATATATTATTTTAGAAAATAAAATAACATAATTCTACCTGGAAGCTTAATATGTAGTGTCGGCTTAAGATCTTTGTTACAAAAGTCATAATCTTTACAACACTCGGTTACAAATGAATCATTATGTTTTTTAGGGTAATGACATATCAAAGGTTTTTCTCGTGGGATCACTATGTTATTCTCCAAACACCTAAAACGAGCACAGTTATCAAAGTTCAAACACGTTAATTAACACACACTGCCTTAATGTTAGCCTACAGTTATTATTAGTTTAGTTGACAAAAATTATTTTAGAATAACAATAATAAATTATTTATTTATTAAAAAAAACCCGAACAAACAAACAAATGTAAAAAAAATTAATGTTAAAATATTGATTTAAAAATGAATTTCTACCTTTAAATATTAATATTAGTTGGGAAAACCAAATAAACTCAACAACAATTACAAAGGGCACACATAAATTATATATAGACCTGTAGGTTTAACTTCAACAAGTTTTGGGTATAGCCAACGATTGCAATAATCTCGATCTTGGCAACATGACACTGAGATTTCATCCAGAAAGTTTCTTCGAAAACAAATATTTGGCTTTTCTGGTGGGAAAAACTGGTACTTGTGCAAACAACTTAAAGCCAATTCCCAATATAAATTATTTAAAATATGCCTAATTATAAATATATTATAGGACATAGGTACATAGGGTTTTACATTTTGAGTTGTGGTTGTGTTATACCATGAAAAGTACTAATTTGTATAGGTTGTGTCATAATTAAAACAGTACTAATAAATAAAGAGATTAAAAATTAAATTATGTTCCCTTGTCTCTCATATGTAGATACTTAATCAATACAGTATATATGCATAAAAAATGTATTAATGATTCATGAACTAGAAGTAAAATATATATATATATACATACAATAATACAGAAATAAATTCATTAAAGAGCTGGGTTAAATTATATAAATAAAGTTTTAGGATTGCTTAAAAGCTAAAATTAAAACTTATCAGTATCTAATTCAAAAAAGATCAACTCGTTGTGAAAACAATACTAAATCATTAGAAAAAAAATAATTTGGACAATGATTAACATTTTTCTAAAAATTAATTCTTTGCTTGTAAATTAGTGAGTAATTTAAAAAATGATTCATTTGAAGAAAATTATTTTTTATTTTTAGTTTTAATCTTTAAAAATACAAGGCTTTTGGACAGTTCACAGAAATCAGAATAATTAATATATACAATACAGGGATGTATTTAGGAATGGCTATTTTTTTTTATAAATTGAATTTTGCACCCAAATTATTGATTATACAAATAACAGGTAATATACTTTTAAATATAATAATGAGTCAAATAATTATGTATGATATAATTTTTTTGTTGTAGAAATTGTTACTAACGACATTCTTGCTAATGAACCAAATATTCTATATCAACAATAAAGATCACCATAAAAAGTAAGATATTGTTAAAAATAAATTTACAAAAATAATTCATATGTACAAGACGTTATGATTTAAAAAAA
Source organism: Aulacorthum solani (assembly GCA_008528875.1). Taxonomy (NCBI): domain Eukaryota; kingdom Metazoa; phylum Arthropoda; class Insecta; order Hemiptera; family Aphididae; genus Aulacorthum; species Aulacorthum solani. The sequence goes on from PVMI01020640.1 coordinate 18,474, forward strand.
AAAATTCTCAAACGTTCTCCGGTGACTAACGGCATTTTAACTAAAAAGGGAGAAGTATACTATATAATATGCATATAATTTAATAAGAGTATTGAAAACATTACATGATGTACCAATTCTAATTGTGTAAGCTACAAACAATTATTGATAGAATTGATCTAAATTATTTAAGGCAATTTCATGTACGAAAATGTTCTGTTTGGTACATACTTAAAATATACATTAGAGTCTCGCTAATCCGGATTAGATGCGACCGGATTCTCTCTGGATTAAACTAAATGACTTTTTTTAAACTTACTAATTAATAAACACTATAAAAAATAACACAATAAATATACTGTCAAAAAACACCTCATGTATTTAATATTTAATATGAATTCAAAATGTATTGATTTACAATTTTACATTAGGTACACATTATTAATACGATAATATCCCGAATAAATATATTCTTCATGAGTACTAAATAAGAAACATAAATTGTCCGGATTAGTGGGACTTTACTGTGATTGAATAGCAATATATCAAGAAAGTAAAATGTAGTGATTTCTATTTATACAATGGAAATAAATAAAAAATTTTCAAAATGAAGTTACATATGTTCATATACATAGGAAATAGAAAAACATGCAGATGAAAAACACAGCACAAGATAAAGTGACCGTTTATTGGGCTATTGTCTCATCAAGCTCTCATGATGGTCCAAGATTTGAAGTATTTTTGTTACAAATTTGTAAGCAATGCAAAATGGCCAAAATGATCTACATGATTGGATTTCAGTATTATTTAATTATTTTTAGGGTAACTTTTAAAAACAATATCATTAGATATTACATATTAATTTAAAATGCACACAATTATAAATAGAAAGTTGCCTAAACAAAAATAAAATGATAGATCTAATAATATTTTATATAAATCATAAATATTGACTTCTAAATTAAATATAATAGGTAATATCATATTAAAAAAATAATATTATCTTAATTTAATGTTGTCAAATAACCCGTCCAATAATAAAAATAATAAACTATGGTAAAGGTAGCTATGGCAACAAATTGAATAGTCCACTGTTACATAAATTATTCTATGAGAAAAATATTATATTCAATTGATCAAAGACAATCGAATACATACATAAATTAGTTTCAAATACATTTTTAGCAAAAAATAGCAACATGTAAAATTACAGATTGGGATGAAATTAAAAAAAAATTAACCAAACATCATTACTATATATTTTTTCTCTGGCATAGCCCTTTGCTCACAACTATATGAGGTTGACCACGCTTGTCCTTAACCTCCATAAGGTTCTGTCCCCATTTCATTGTTCGCACCACCTATTTTAATGGTATTTTCTATTTCCTCTATCCATCTCTTCTCCCATTTTCCTCTCACTTACTTCCCAACTTTTCTTACATTAATTTCAAAAGCCACTCTCACTGTCCCCTCATAACGTGACTGAATGACTGAATTTATCCAAACCGAACTTTTCTTATTTTGTCTACAATCGGTGCCACTCCAATACTAATGAAATAATTTCTTATTCTATTCTCTCTAATTACTCCACACATCACAGTCTTGCCTGTGCATACAACATGACTGCCCTCACCATACCTTTATTACCTTTTAATTTCAATGATATTAAAATATCTGACACCTCTCTCCACTTCATCTACCCAGACATGATCATCTTTCTGATACCATTCTCAAAACTAAAGTAATCTAAGTACTTAAACTTATTTATCTCACATACTACATCATCCCCTGCCTTGCTCAAATCAACTTATTTATTACTTCCTCCAAAATTATACACAATTCTCTCTGTTTTGCTTCTACCTATCATTAGTCCTTTCTAGCACAGTACTCGAATCTTTCAATCTGTAATGCAAATCTTCCAGACTTTCTCCAACTAACACAACATCATAATTTTCTTAATTTTACCCATTACTAAGGAGAGTAGGTTAAGGATCAACCCTGAAGTAAATGAGAATATTTTTTTTTCAGAATAAATCCACATAAATGACTTAAAATTGTAGTCATATAATTTTAGGGTTCAAAAAGTGTTGGAAATAAAAAAATGTATGTGCGTTTTATAGGTACAATATGAATTATGGAAATAAGTTTTAGTTGGTTTAACTAGTCGACATAAGAGAAACTACAGTACTAGAGAATATAGTGGCATAACTGTTAAGAATTTGAATGATGACATTATCTTTACCTATTATGTTGTCAGAGTTAAATTCTTAACTTGATTTATAAAAAAAAATAAAAAATATTTTAGGATAAACATACTACAATACAAGTAAAGATGATTTAAAATCAACCTTACCGAGATGAATGAAGAACAACACTTGTATCTTTTGATATACTCGTGAAACAATACCCATCAGTAACACAAGTGAAGTTTGAATCAGCGCATATGTCACAATAACATGATAAACCTATAATAACAAATAACCATAAATCATAATAATAAGTATTAAGTGGAAAGATTAGTGACGATTATAAAAGATGATTATACCGTTTACAGAGTGACAGAATATAAATATAAAGCCTACAGCCAGTAGTACACAAGTCTTTTTGGAAGACATTGAATATTGAAATATTGAATTCCTCGCCTGTTTTGCTTTCGGATCGTAGTTTTCAGCTTATGGTGCGATGATCGACTACAAGAGTAGGTACCTAAACTGACTACATTTTCTCCTAACCCGATAAGGACACATGGTTTAAAAACTAGTCGGAAAACAACACATTTCGGATTGCATTAAAATTTTTAGAGATTATCAATTTATAAAGTCGCAATATATTATCAAACTAATTTGTTAAAAAAATCTGTTTATCGAGAACGTAACACACTATGTACACAATACACGGCACAGACCACAGAGTACCCACTACACAGCAAACGAGTTTGTAGTGCACTAGTGCTTGTGCCATACAAAAACAAAATGTTAATGAAGTTATTGAAATTAGAAATTTAGGTACAAAACATACGACAGGAAGTACTAAAAACCACAACCGAACCATACCGAACAACTGGTATGTGTGGTACGTCAGAAAACATGGAAGAAACGACCATTTTTTATCTGTGGTTTTTTTATTGTTCTAGGTTAATACTGATTACCGATTGTATTTTTTATTTATTTTCAGCGATCTATACATATATAGAC